>OX465113.1:13516465-13565847 GCA_949987565.1 Luidia sarsii
GCCGCCGGACCCCGATGGATATGCCGGCAGCGGACCACTCCGCCGTGAGTGGCGACCGGCGGGCAGGCCGGCAGGCCGGCAGGCCGGCAGCACGATGACTGTCGGATCCGATCGAAATGGCCGAGGCTGTGGCTAGGAGGAGGATCTCGCGAGAGACTGTGCACTGGGTGGACGTGCGACCCACTTGCATGACTCGGACTCGGACCTACTGACTCGGACTTTATCCTACTGTACTGACTTCAGACTCGGACCCACTGACTCGGACTCGGACCCACTGACTCTGACTCGGACCTACTGACTCGGCTCGGACCCACTGACTCGGACTCGGACCTACTGACTCGGACTCGGACCTACTGACTCGGACTTGGACCTACTGACTCGGACTCGGACCTACTGACTCGGACTCGGACCTACTGACTCGGACTCGGACCTACTGACTCAGACTCGGACCTATACTGACTCGGACTCGGACCTTCTGACTCGGACTCGGACCTACTGACTCGGACTCGGACCTTCTGACTCAGACTCGGACCTACTGACTCGGATTTTGTCCTACTATACTGACTTCAGACTCGGGCCCACTGACTCGGACTCGGACCTACTGACTCGGACTCGGACCTATACTGACTCGGACTCGGACCTTCTGACTCGGACTCGGACCTACTGACTCGGACTCGGACCTACTGACTCGGACTCGGACCTTCTGACTCAGACTCAGACCTACTGACTCGGATTTTGTCCTGCTATACTGACTTCAGACTCGGGCCCACTGACTCGGACTCGGACCTACTGACTCGGACTCGGACCTACTGTCTCGGACTCGGACCTACTGACTCGGACTCGGACCTATTGACTCGGACTCGGACCTATACTGACTCGGACTCGGACCTTCTGACTCGGACTCGGACCTTCTGACTCGGACTCGGACCTACTGACTCAGACTCGGACCTACTGACTCGGATTCAGACCTACTGACGCGTTATGGCAGACTGCATTCGCAGAATCGCGGCTGTTACAGACTCATATCCGAGTATCAAGTTACACGGGGGTAATCATATGGTTTTCTCTCAACGGTTTGCTTTACGATTTGATTCGAATCACCTTTTTATTGACAATGGCTGCATGTTCATGATTTTGCGTTTAAACGGGGGGCCGAATCATACAGGGTAGGGGAATCACAAACGCTCTCGCTTCTGGCTTTGTTTGTATTCATCTGGAGGTCGTCCCTTCCTAAACAGTGCTAAAAATCCCCTCGTCGCGGCTAAGCTATGAGGAAGTATGTGTGGGTGAGAGAGATAGAGATGGGGGAGAGAGGGTGGGAGGGAGGTAGAGCGAGTGAGAGAGAAAGGGGGAGAGAGAGAGACAGAAAGAGAGAGGGAGAGAGTGTGAGAGAGAGAAAGAGAGAGAGAGAGGGGAGAGAGGGAGGGATAGAGATTTGAGGGAGAGGAGGAGAGAGTGAAAGGGGGAGAGAGGGAGAGGAGAGAGAGGGAGGGAGAGGTGGAGGAAGGGAGAGAAAGCGTGAGAGAGATGGAGAGAGTGAGAGAGACGGAGAGGGATGGAGAGAGGGACACAGAAAGGGTGAGAAAGAAGGAGAGAGAGAGTGGAGAGAGGGGGAGAGAGGGAAGGAGAGAGAGGGAGGAGAGAGAGGGGAGAGAGACAGGGAGAGAGAGAGGGGGAGAGGGTGGGAGAGAGATGGAGGGAGGTATAGATGGTGAGGGAGGGAGAGAAAGGAAGAGGGAATGGGAGGGAGAGAGGGAGAGAAGGAGGTGAAGGTGAGAGAGAGAGGGAGAGAGAGGGAGGGAGGGAGTGAGAGAGGTGGAGAGAAGTGGAGAGGGTGGGAGAGAGATGGGGGGAGATATAGATGGAGAGGAAGGGAGAGAGATGAAGAGGGAGTGTGAGGGAGAGAGAGGGGGGAGGGAGAGAGGTGGAGAGAGGTGGAGAGAGGTGGAGAGAAGCGGAGAGAGGGGGTGGGAGAGGGAGAGAGAGAGCGAGGAAATCTCAGGCTGGCACAGCCTGTAAAGACAATATACGGGCTGCTTAGGTAAACAGCCGCCATCGGCAATGCTCTCAATTGCCCGGGTCAATGGTGTAGAAAATGTCAGAGGCAGACGGACGGAGGAATAGGAGGGGAGAGCAGAGAGGAGGGCAGACGCTGGCGAGGCAAGGGTAGAGCTTAAGATGCCGAGTTCACCGACAAACACAGCCGTACTTCTGAGCCATAGAATAGCACAGGGTATTACGTCCTTTATTAATTGGGGGCTATAGGCTCGCGGGGGCTGCACGTAGGCAGGGCTGGACGTCTCGGATCAATAGTCATCTTTCATTCTTAATAATACTGTTCTGGAAACTCTCTCTCTCCCCCTGTTGTGTACAACTGTTCGGTAGGTTCTATATCTGGTAATCACTCCACCCTTGTGTATTGTGATCTCTTTCTTTCATCCTCTTAAATTTAAAGAACATTGTCCAATGTTGTCATGTTGTTCCGTCTCTCGAATCACATTTGACTAGCAAGAGGCGCAGATTATCATATATGAAACATTCGAGTTGCCCGTCGGGAGAGAAGACCCGAGTCCCGAGTCCCGAGTCCCGAGTCCCGAGTCCCGAGTCCCGAGTCCCGAGTCCCGAGTCCCGAGCCCCGAGTCCCCAGCTCCGAGTCCCGAGTCCCGAGTCTCGAGTCCCGAGTCCCGAGTCCCGAGTCCCAAGCTCCGAGTCCCGAGTCCCGAGTCTCGAGTCCCGAGTCCCGAGTCCCGAGTCCCGAGTCCCGAGTCCCGAGTCCCGAGTCTCGAGTCCCGAGTCCCGAGTCCCGAGTCCCGAGTCCCGAGTCCCGAGTCCCGAGTCCCGAGTCCCGAGTCCCGAGTCCCGAGTCCCGAGTCCCGAGTCCCGAGTCCCGAGTCCCGAGTCCCGAGTCCGAGTCCGAGTCCCATGTCCGAGTCCCGAGTCCCGAGTCCCGAGTCCCGAGTCCCGAGTCTCGAGTCCCGAGTCCCGAGTCCGAGTCCCATGTCCGAGTCCCGAGTCCCGAGTCCCGAGTCCCGAGTCCCGAGTCCCGTGTCCCGAGTCCCGAGTCCCGAGTCCCGAGTCCCAAGTCCCGAGTCCGGGTCATTGTGTTCTCAGCGCCAGTCCAAGTTAGGAGTCATGGAAAGAACGGCAACAACAGCAACCAACTACCTCGTGTGTTTTGGGGGAGTTGGGCCTGCAGGTCCCTGCACGACCCCACCCTCTTCGTATTACTCCGCCGACATCGGGACCCATTAACCCAGGATCCGACCGGTAACCGGACCTACCAGGTAATCCGGGCAGCGCAGGCCGTCGAAGGGAGAACGTCCCCGGGGGAGTTAGCTTGCAAAGTAGAACCCCCCCACGTCTTCGTTTCTGATACCCGACTTTCATTTTCGAAGCCAGGACTCCCCATCCCCCGCTCCAGCATCACCCACACCGCAACCCTCCCTCCCTCCCTCCCTCCCCCCACCGAAATGGCGACCCCGTTCGCCGTTTGTGGCAACTCGGTATTATACTCGGTACCGGGGATGGAGGAATTCTATCAACCGGTATCTGCCAATTTGACGAGGGATCAGCCCCGAAGTCGGCCTGGAATCCAAGCCCTCTCCATTCCTTGGCGGAGGAAATGAAGGATTAGAATGAAATGATCTCCGGGAAAAAAAAGCGTGTCCCTCCGAACCGCCGTCGTGTATTTTCAGTAGTTCGCCGGCGAACGCTGCGTGTTCTCTCTCATCTCCCTGGCTCTCGCTTTCTCTGTCTGTCTGTCTGTCTGTCTGTCTGTCTGTCTGTCCGTCTCTCTCTCTCTGTCCCCACTCTTTCTGCCTCGCTCTGCTTGTGTCTACCTTGTCTTTGTTTCTCCTTCATTCTGCATTGTTATTCCTCTCTCCCTCCCTCTATTTCCCCTCAGCGTCTGGCTGTTTTCCGTCTCTGTGTTGGTGTGTAAGTCTCTATACCTTTGCCTAACTCTCTGCCTGTAGACCCTCTAACTCTTCCCTTACCCCTCTCCCCTCACTTCCCTCTGTGTGCCTGACTGTCCCCCTCTATCTCCATCTCTCTTCTACTCCCTCTCTACCACTCTCTCGGTTCCTCTCTGCCTCTCCGTGTCTTTCTGTTTCCCCTCTCTCTCTCTCTGCCTCTCTCTTTCACTCTCTCTCCCTCTATTCCCCTCTCTCCCTTTCTCTTTCTCTTTCCCTTTCTCTCCCCTCTCACTCCCCTCTCTCTCCTCCTTTTCCCTCTCCCCTCTCTTTCCTTCTCTCTCACTCCTTCTCTCTCTCCCTCTCTATCCCTCTCTCTCCCTCTCTCTCTATATCTCTCTCCCCTCTCTCAGCTTTCTCTCTCCATCTTTCTCTATTTCCCTCTCTCTCTCTCTATCTCTCTCTCTATCTCTCTCTCTCTCCCTCTCTCTCTCCCTCCCCTCTCTCTCTATCGCTCTCTCTCTATCTCTCTATGTCTCTCTCCCCCTCTCTCTCTAACTCTCTCTCTCTCTCTCTAACTCTCTCTCTCTATCTCTCTCTCTGTCTCTCTATCTCTCTCCCCCCTCTCTCTCTCTCCCTCCTCTCTCTCTCTCTCCCTCTATCGCTCTCTCCCCCTCTCTCAGCTCTCTCTCCATCTCTCTCTATCTCCCTTTCTCTCTCTCTATCTCTCTCTCCCCCTCCCTCAGCTCTCTCTATATCTCCCTTTCTTTCTCTCTCTCACTCTCTCTCCATCTCTCCCTCTCTCTCTGTCTCCCTCTCTCTCTCTCTATCTCTCTCTCTCTCTCTGACTCTCTCTCTTTCCCTCTCTCTCTCTCTCTCAATCTCTATCTCCCTTTCTCTCTCTATCTCTCTCTCTCCCTCTCTCAGCTCTCTCTCTCTCTATCTCCCTTTCTCTCTCTCTCTCTCCATCGTCTGACTCTTTCTTTCCCGAACCGTAGTTTTAATTAAGGCCGTGTCCCGATTCATTGGCTAGGTAGCCTACGTGCGGCCGTGAAAACAGGAACAGGCCTGTAGGATTTGACAGCAGCCGCCGGCGAGGGATTTTTTCCTCATAGACCCGCGCGTAATTTGAAGCCGCGGCAAAAAAAAAAAAAAAAAAAAAAGGACAAATGAACTCGGCCGTGGCCCACTGATCCGAGAAACTCTCATCTGCCCTGGGAAAAATGGACCCAAGCTCCTCTGCCGAACCAGTAGAGTGGAGTCACAGATCACCGTACGAAACGCGTAGTAAGGGTGCTGCTTAACGCACGCTGCATGCACACTCCATTTACGCCAGTAATGGCAGTCACGTTGTCGCACCAATGTCGCCGCTACGGTATACATACGTACATGCCATTTGCGAAATGAAGGCTCAGAAAATCGCTACCAAAAAAAGGCCAAAACCACTCAAAGGAGCCACATGGAGTTCAACTCGAAAAGTGAGTTGTCCTCCGTTTGGCTTCTCTATACAGTTTTACTTCATTCTTAGCGGTTTCCACAGCTCTTAATTAAGGTGGTTTTCACTCTTTTTGAGTGGTTTGGGCATCTCTTGAGGAGATTTCACTCTTTGTGCAAGTGGATTATTCACCCTTTTGCATTTTTAGAAAGTATGCTTGGGCTTGGGCTCGGGCTACAGCTCAGACCTTGTATTCCTTCAAGTAAGATTTTAATGTTTAGTTTTTTTTCTCGCACGCGGACTTGGGCTCTAACCTAAAAATATGGCTTTAAATTGGCTTTGAAAAGAGCCTTTAGATATGGCTTTGAAAAGAGCCTTTGGATGTGGCTTTGAAAAGAGCCTTTAGATGTGGCTTTGAAAAGAGCCTTTAGATGTGGCTTTGAAAAGAGCCTTTAGATGTGGCTTTGAAAAGAGCCTTTAGATGTGGCTTTGAAAAGAGCCTTTAGATGTGGCTTTGAAAAGAGCCTTTAGATATGGCTTTGAAAAGAGCCTTTAGATGTGGGTTTGAAAAGAGCCTTTAGATGTGGCTTTGAAAAGAGCCTTTAGATGTGGCTTTGAAAAGAGCCTTTAGATGTGGCTTTGAAAAGAGCCTTTAGATGTGGCTTTGAAAAGAGCCTTTAGATGTGGCTTTGAAAAGAGCCTTTAGATGTGGCTTTGAAAAGACCCTTTAGATGTGGCTTTGAAAAGACCATTGAGATAATTATGGCTTTGAAAAGACCCTTTAGGGAAAAAGTGCCGCCTGCATCTTACCGCGCCCTGAGCGCGTAATACGCGCATGCGCGACTAAAGGAGAGGGAGGGAGAGAGGGAATGGATGGAATGGTGATATCGATTAGGAACCGCATGGTCGCCTTGCCCTTTCACCGTCTCACAGCGTTCTAACTTGTTGGTGGCGAATAACTGTGCGCCCTCGGTCGAACACAATGTCGTTTTATACTTTTGTCAGATCCCGGGAATGCTTCCGTCTCCCCCCTCCCCTCCCCCACAACAAAATAATGGCTATAGTTTTCCATTCGATTGAACGGATCAACAGCACGGCCTGCGTCGTGTGTTTTCTTGTGTGGCGGACCGACGCTCTCGTCTTTGACCTGGCGCTCCTTATTCACGCACAGCGGACCTTCAGTTTAAATTTTGCTTCGAGAAAAAAGACAGGCCAACAGCAAATAAAACAGAGAGCGAGAGAGAGGAGGAGATAGTTCCTGAAGCGGAAACGCACGGTCCTGACACAACAGTGGTGGTTGAGGAAATCTGTTTTATTTCCGCCACTCCTGATTCATGCCTGTTTTTCTCGGAGTCCCCAGCATTGCAGTGAGCTTGTGAGGTATGGTGGTGCGCATTCGTTATGTTTGTCAGTTTTATACCGAATGTATTACAATGTTGGTACCATGCCTGTGCAGACATTCAAGGTACCCATAGATGTACATATTTAAGCAGGTATATAAGGGGAAGAAGGAGAGGGGAAGAGAGGAAGGGGTAGGAGGATTAGGAGGAGGAGGACTGGGAGGAGTAGGAGGAGGAGAGGGGAAGAGAGGAAGGAGAATGAAGGAAGGAGGTGGATTAGGAGGAGGACAGAGGAAGGTGATGAAAAGAGGAGAGGGGAAGAGAGGAAGGGGAAGGAAGGAAAGAAGGAAGGAAGGAAGGAAGTGAGGAAGGAAGGAAGGGAGGAAGGAAGGAAGGAAGGAAGGAAGGAAGGAAGGAAGGAAGGAAGGAAGGAAGGAAGGAAGGGTATTTACGAGGAGGAGGACTAGTAGGAGGATCAAGATGAGTTGGGAAGGAGAGGGGAGGAGGAGGAGAGGGGAAGAGAGGGATGGGAAGGGAGGAAGAAGGATGGAGGAAGGAGTAGGACTAGGAGGAGTACAGAGGAAGGAGATGGAAGGGAGAGAGGGGAGGAGAGGAAGGAGAAGGAAGGAAGGAAGGAAGGAGGAGGATGATTACGGTAGGATGAGGAGAAGGATTAGGAGGAAGAGGAGGAGGGGGAGGGGGACGAGCAGGAGGAACACATGAGACAATTTCCCGACCCGAAACAGCAGCATATCCGCCCTTTGATCACGACCTTGAGTCCGGCCTCCGACGGCATAACGTCTGCAAAATGTCGCATCCACTTGAACGGCGGCGTTCACAGATGTGGAGGGAAAGTGGGGGAAAGGTTGTCTCCCTGGCTCCTCCCTAAAAGGTCATGGGGCAATCCGTGCCGTCGCTCGGCACCCGCTTGCCCTTCGACGGCCGGCACGAGAATTAATTTTCCCCCTTCCCCCGAATCGGTTTTATGAATCTCTGGCCCGGGGGGGGGGGCAGGGGTCTGTTTTTCCTGCGTTGTTGCTCTTTTTACGCACAAATATTGCGGGGGGGGGATCGGAGGGGCCAGGCACACTGCCACGAACAAGGGACATTGTTGTGGTAATGGGCGGCATAGGCTCGCGAAACAAGAATGACGATTCGTTGCATTATTATCGTTGCATTCTCCTTGCATTCGATTCGGGTTAGGGTTGGCCTAGAAAAGAAAAAGGTCGGGGCAGGGGTGAGGTCTGGCCGGTGGAGCAGATTCAGTGGAGACACATCGGGAATGCTACACGGAGTCTCTCGTTCGTCTCTTGCCATTATTTGTTCAAACAAACCACTCTGGGAAAAGAAAGAAAAAAAAAAATTTCGTGGAAGCACATAGCAGCACGTATACAGTGCACTTACTGTTGCCGTCCGCATGCGATGGTGCACTCGTCGCCGACGGCCGTTCGCTGTCACCCCTTCCGCGCAGTGTCCGCCGTGGCTGGCATGCGAAGGGGATAGGGGGGGGGCTTAAACCGACACCCCCCCCCCCCCTTGGCATTCGGCGCACGGAACAGTCGTACGGTGTCCGCCGAGCGCCCGGGACGTAGGAAGTCTGACTCCAGTCGAACAACATCGCCGAAAAAAAGTTCAACGACGTCAGAGGTCGAGTGAGCTAAGACGTGAGGAGTGTTCAGCATGCGGACTTTGTTTCAAGGTGGCGTGCGTTTCTTTAGCTGTGACGTGAAGTGACCGATTGGTCGTGTACAGACGCTGATGGCGCTGTATATTCGGGGGGGGGGGGCAATGACGGGAGACCATGTCTTGTAGTCGGTGCGTTTTGACCATTCATTGATCGTTACTTATTGTTTCGTACATAGATGTTGGCCACCAGAAGACAAAGGGAGACAAGTTGCAGTGAATCGCCATTCCAGAATAAGCACAAACATTCAAAGCATTTTCAGGTAAGGAACGGTCTTTCACGTGGCAATTCTAATAGTTAGTTTTCCACTAACATTTTATGGTACCTTCTGTTCTTTCCGTTCACAATCTTAATTGTTTGTCGGCCTTACGTACGTGGTGCCGTTCTTAAAGAGGTGGGGATTACTTCACTCGTTCGACGTGTTCACGGATCACGCACTTTGCATCTCTCGGACACTGCGCACCATGCCTCGCTCGTCACGCATCGACCATCATTAAACCACGCATCACGTATCACTCAGCGAGTGTCACGCATTGGGCCCTCGCGCGTCACGCATCTTCCGTCTCGCAACGGGCACCGTGCATCCCGCACACGCTCGATCACCACGGTTGGCGCATCACGCATCACGAACGACACATCGTGGCCCTGTGCGTGACGCTCATCCACGCGTCACGGATCGGACACCGGGCATCACGCAACCCGCATCACGCACACCGATCTATAGAGATCAGTTATCCTGCATTACGAACAACACATCGTGGCCCTGTGCGTGACGCTCATCCACGCGTCACGGATCGGACACCGGGCATCACGCAACCCGCATCACGCACACCGATCTATAGAGATCAGCGATCACGCATCACGAACAACACATCGTGGCCCTGTGCGTTACGCTCATCCACGCGTCACGGCTCGGACACCGGGCATCACGCAACCCGCATCACGCACACCGATCTATAGAGATCAGCGATCACGCATCACGAACGACACATCGTGGCCCTGCGCGTGACGCTCATCCACTCGTCACGGATCGGGCATCGATCGGGCATCACAGACCCCGCATCACGCACCGGACCGAGCGCGAGAACAAAACGCGACCCCCCCCCCTCCCCACTGCGAAAAAACAGCATCATTATTAGACAGACAAGACACCGTGATAACACGCGCCGATCCCGACCGGTAAGAGGCTAATGGGGGTGGCGTCATCTCCTCTTATGGGGTTCAAATCGTTCCGGTTCCTTAACAGAGAGACGTGCCGGAGGCTCTGGCAATCTCTTTCCCGTCCTAATGAGTTCGGGACAATTATTCCACAATGCGTTCACATCCATCCTTCTCTCAGGCGGCGGTGCCTATCGATTCAGCTGGCGAGCGCCCGGGTCCATCGTCGGCTGAAATTGAATCGAATTATGCTCTTAATTTGTGCCCCTAATGCCCCTGGACCAACAAAATACCCAGTTCGTCTGGAGTTGCACGAGGCCAAGGCCTGCCACCGGTCCTGAACACGGTCTCGACGTCCGCGGTGCATGGCTTCACGTCTCTTTGGATTGCGTGACGATTATTATCGTCCATGCATGCATGGGATGAATAGAGTGGCAATTGTACTTACTGGGTTTTTTTATGAACGGGGAGTCTGCGAAATCTGGAGCCACTGTTTTTGGCTCGGGGTTATGGGTTTGAGGTTTGGGTTGGGGCTGGGGTTCGGGGTTGAGGTTGGGGTTGGAGTTGGGGTTGGGGTTGGGGTTGGGGTTGGGGTTGGGGTTGGGGTCGGGGTCGGGGTCGGGGTTGGAGTTGGGGTTGGGGTTGGGGTTGGGGTCGGGGTTGAGGTTGGGCTTGAGGTTGGGCTTGGTCTTGGGCTTGGGCTTGGGCTTGGTGCTGGGGTTTGGGTTTGGGTTGGGCTTGGGCTTGGGCTTGGGCTTGGGCTTGGGCTTGGTGCTGGGGTTTGGGTTTGGGTTGGGCTTGGGCTTGGGCTTGGGCTTGGGCTTGGTGCTGGGGTTTGGGTTTGGGTTGGGCTTGGGCTTGGGCTTGGTGCTGAGGTTTGGGTTGGGGTTGGGGTTCGGGGTTGAGGTTGGGGTTGGGGTTGGGCTTGAGGTTGGGCTTGGTCTTGGGCTTGGGCTTGGTGCTGGGGTTTGGGTTTGGTTGGGCTTGGGCTTGGGGTTGGGCTTGGGGTTTGGGTTTGGGTTGGGGTTGGGGTTGGGCTTGGGCTTGGGCTTGGGCTTGGGGTTGGGCTTGGGGTTGGGGTTTGGGTTGGGGTTGGGGTTGGGCTTGGGCTTGGGGTTGGGGTTGGGCTTGGTGCTGGGGTTTGGGTTTGGGTTGGGGTTGGGCTTGGGCTTGGGCTTGGGGTTGGGCTTGGGCTTGGGCTTGGGCTTGGGCTTGGGCTTGGGCTCGGAAATGGTACATGGGCTTGGGCTAGGTCTGAGGCATACACTTGGTCTCCGGCTCAGACTTGGGCTCGGTCTTGGGCTCAGGCTCGGTCTTGGGGTCGGGCCGAATAGGCCTATATAGCCATTGAAATGTCCCGCTACAAGTTACAAGATAATCAAGCCTTGACACTTGTGCTGTATACAAGTGCATGCATTTAGCCTTGACAAAGAAACTGGGAGTAAGGACCGCTTTAAAGCCTCGAAACGTCGGGGCCGCTTAAATTGTGTGAATGGTATTTCCATAGAAGACGTGCAGACCTGCTAGAAAAATCAACACAAGACCCGTGATTTTGTTTAAAAATAACACCCTGCCATACTGCTGCTAATCAGTATAGCCCTGGTAACGGCGGACGGATCGTATTCCTTGGCGATTAACCGCCTTGGCCCTGCTGCGTTCAATGGATTATTCATCCGCCCATGCCTCCCTATATTAGGCGCCATATGGAGGGCGCTATTCAAGCACCCACGCTGCTCCTTTCCGGGGGACCGTATAGCGACTATAGCCTCTCCCGAATTTGGTGGGAAGACACAATTGGGAGAGGGAGGAGGGGAGGAGGAGGAGAAGGAGGGGGGGGGAGTAGGGCGCCGGCAAACGGCAAGGCTTTTAGCGCTGACACCGCTGTCAATTGGTACCTTAATGTGCTTAATTTTCTCGTCTCAAGGGTGTTATCAAAGTGTAAAGCCTGCTGGAGTGAGACTGATTTCTCCGGGAAGCGGGTTTTTTTTGTCACCGCTGCTGACCGAGTGCTTGTCAATAGATTGCAGAATAGACGCGCACCCAGAGATTCTATAAGGGATGAAGAGGGTTGAATAAAAAGAGAGGTGAGGGAGAAAGGGAGAAAGGGAGGGACTAGAGAGAGAGAGAGAGGGAGGGGGACAGAGGGGGAGAGAAAGAGCGAAAGGAAGGGAGAGGGGAATGGGAGAGATAGGGAATGGAGAAAGAGAGAGATTAGGGAGTGGACTAGAGAGAGGAGAAGGAGATGGAGGGGGAAGAAGGGGTGCTTGGGCCGTCTTGATGGATGGTCAAGTGTTGGGTTGCGGGTATAGGCAGGTCCTGTGCTTGGGTGATAGTTGGGCATGATGTATGCTTTGAGAGCAGAGCAGGGCAGGGCAGGGCAGGGTAGATCAGGGCAGGGCAGGGCAGGGAATGGCAGGGCAGGGCAGGGACGATCAGGGTAGATCAGGGCAGGGCAGGGAAGGGCAGGGAAGGGCAGGACAGGTCAGGGTAGATCAGGGCAGGGCAGGGCAGGGCAGGGCAGGGCAGGGCAGGGCAGGGCAGGGCAGGGCAGGGCAGGGCAGGGCAGGGCAGGGCAGGGCAGGGTAGGACAGGACATGCAGGGCAGGGCAAGGCAGGGCAGGGCAGGGCAGGGCAGGGAAGGGCAGGACAGGGCAGGGCATGGTCAAAGCACACCAAAACAGACCAAATCTGAGCATCAGTGACGCAACTCGTACAGCCGCCAGGCCTGTAAATGGCTGAAACAAATCGATCGGTTGCGTGGATAATCCGCGTTCTAGAATGTCCTCCCGTGCCTCACACAGCCCCGCGTTTTTCCGGTCTCGCCCGCGAGGGAGAGACGCAACCGGATTCGCTTTCCTCTCATCACCCTTAAAGGGATAGCACAACATTGGTCGAGGTCAAAGAATAGCATCCATACGTTGCCTGATCCAACATAATGCATGCAATGGCACACCTGTGAACATTCCAGCTCAATCCGTCAACTGAGTCTCGAGAAAATAGTAAAGAACGGCTTCATTTCTTTCACGAAAATCCAGCATTCAACGCGTTGTTCCTAAAACAAAATTAGGTCTAGGTGGTGAAACGTAAACTCTTTTCTCCAAAATTACAGCATTTTGGACAGAAATAATTCTACTGTAACCATCTTCAAACTGTATAGGTTTCTTGTAAATCTGTGAACATTTCTGTTTTTTCGATCTTACCAATGTTGTGTGGGGGCTTTAAGGTGAGAGGAAGGAACGTGCACCGTGAAATACAGATCGTTGTTGGGAGTGATGGCGTTCTTTACCCTTTTTTTTTTTACGTTGGGCACAGAGTGAATCCATCGTGTGCATTGTCCCACTGCGGACCTTGAGATGTCTGGTCTGAAGTGACGACAGAGTGACGTTGTACAAATAACTCCACCAGTCACCTCGGTAATAATTGCGTCCTCCGCTGACGCCTGAAATGCAGTTTGATACGGCGGTGAGTTTGAAAAAAAAACGGGGTCGAAATCAAAATGGGGTTTGTGCTGTGTATTATTTAATTATTACACAGTGGGCGTTCATGGACTGACAGATCCATTTGCTATTTGGTTGATTTCCACCCCCCCCCCTGACTGTTCACCTTGACAGTAAACAATTTAGTTGAAACAAAATAAAGGAAAAATTGACTGGGAATTTCCGAACTATTCTATTTGGTTTATTAATATTTGATATTTGTTCTGTCCTTTGTTTACTTTCCTTTGATTTCTACCAATATGGAAATAAATGTCATACTGAAATTATATATTTTGAATAAATATTTTGAAGAAAAAAATCGGTCTATGGTTGTAAACCATGGCTACAGCAGTTCGGGAATCACACGCAAGTTTTTCGGCGTTTCCATCTTTAAAATAGGTTTCAACATTTAGATTTTAGTCTGCGAGACGGGCACGGGTCTTCTTTCACAAGCACTGATTCTACTGAAAATGTCTTGCAGACACTTCGTGAAATACTGCAGCATCAGTTTCACAGACACCGGCGTCTTTTCGATATCAGCATCTCTCCTGATGTTTCCCGAGTCGATAACCCGCAGTGTAGTTCTCTCCGCCCGATCCATCTTCTCAACTTCTCGATCCCCACGTTTGCCCGTTTATCTCAATCGGCAAAACTGCAAAATAAATATCAATATTTTATTTTTATTTTTTTTTGGGGGGGGGCCTTAGGCACTGCCGACGGTGACAACCTCTCCCTCAACCCCCGAAGTATTCCGTTGCTGTGGCAACGGGTGCAATGAATAAATAACAGCAATAAATCTCATCGGGTATCCGAGGTGGACGTATCTTAATGAAGACGTAAACACGTATATACACGGCGCCGAGAATTGTTTTAACGAACTGCAGTTTTCCGGCAATGCCTGGAGCGAGGTTTTGTTTGGTGTGTTTATTTTTCATCCGATATTTTTCTTTTCATCCGATATTTCGACGACGAGTGTTTTTAAGCTACCCGTAGTTCCAATCGAGTCTTATTATTATTTTTTTAAAATCTTCGCTACTCGGACACTATAGTGGGCATCAAGCAATCAAAAACATGGCGGCCCCCATCATTGTCAAGGTACCGCTGTTGTCATGTACGCACGATGATTGTTGCACTAGTTTGTTCGATCGAGGCTTTTTTCTTTCTCGAAATCTATGAAGAACAATCCGGAGTTTGTGCCCGAGACATTACCTGCATACTCACTGTGTGTCACAATCGCGCAATCGGTCTATTCACGATGCTGAACGACTTTTGCAAACTCGTACTGGGGTAGTGCATAATCGATCAATTGACATTCAAGTATTTCATCATGATTGGATACTGTGCAAGCATAAGGTCTATTACTAGAATATAATGATGTGAACGAGACCCAGCCGAAATGCGGTTTGTCCAAGAAATGCAAACGAACCAGCAGTTGACGTTTTAACACACGATGCGGTATTTCGACGCCCTATTATACTCTTGGGCAGCGCTCTCTCTAAAAAAAAAATAATAATCTCGGTGCGCACGCGCAGTCCGCGTCATCGCCCGGCGGGAAAAAAAAGATGGCTGACAGTATACGAGGGCAGCGGTTTTATTTTTTGGGGGCGAGGGACAACACTAAATGGGTCAGCGTCTCTGGTGGCGTGGCCGTCAGCTGCGATGTACAGGGAGGATAACAAACGTAACTTTAATCGTCTAATATCGGCGTGCGTGCAGTCACAACGCAGCGCCAGATTGCTCGCCCTCTTTTTTTTTCTTCTCTCTAAAATGAGAAAACAGGCTGGGTTCCAAACTCGTCCAGGAAATCCTCCGCTACTAATTACTTTTTTTTTTCTTATTCTTCTTCTTCATCTCGCTTCGCGAGATGGCCCCTGCCGATAAGAGGTCCGTGGGCTAGCTATAGGAGTCTTGGCCCCGGCTATAAGCGAGCTATAAGCGAGCTATAGGCCAGCCAGTCAGCCAGCCAGACAGCCAGCCAGTCAGCCAGGCAGCCAGGCAGGTAGCCAGCCAGCCAGGCATCCAGTCCCTTCATTATACAAACCTCTTCGTCGAGACCGCGGGTTTTTCGCACTCGCCGTCGCTGGTCGCCGGCAGCCTGCGGAGGGGGAAACGGGAGCGGCTACACGCTTAGGGATAGGAACGCGTTAAGGAGTGCCGGCTACCAGCCACGCGCAGCCCGCGACTCATCCATTAGAGAGAAAGAAATGAAAGGGAGAAAGAGGAGAAGCCAAAAAAAAGAAGGGAGAAAGTAGTCTAATCATTTTTGGCTGGATTTGTTCGGAGATCGAAGCGGTCCGAGTGCGTCGGTATAGGCTCGCGCTCGCCAGGAAAGGGCACGGGACTTGACCGCGTGCCAGTGCGGCCTGTATACGCGTATAGGACGGGAGAGGAACGCACAGCGACGGAGGGGAGAGAGACAGATTGAGAGACGTGCACTGAGAGGACACACACACACACACTCACACACAAGGCAGCTGGGGATCGCAAATTGCCGCGCGTCGGAGTGTACGAGTGCGAGAAGGATATATATAGAGAGAGAGAGGGAGAGCGAGAGAGAGATAGAGAGAGACGGAGAGAGAAAGAGGGAGAGGGAGAGAGAGAGGGAGAGTTCATCGGTGCCGTCTTCAGCGTAGACGGGGCGGCCGTTGCAGGGCGAGGAGACATCCCCCACGACAGCGCCTCGCAGCGGGCGTGCTCGCGATTCAGCAGACGGCACGGGAGGTCGCCCGGCAAACCGTTCTCGCTCTCCGTTCTCCGCTCGCTTCTCTGTTTTGGTTTGTTTCTTCTTCTTTCGCTCAGGGGTCGAGGGGAGTTCTCTACCCCCACCCACCTCGCGGATCGAGCTTCCCGATTGGGGGGGAGTCAATCGAGCTTCTCCAGGTCGTCAGCGAGTCCGACGATGGATATTGGGCCGGCTGGCTGGGCGCTCTCCTCCTCGGGCTGTCGCGGCTGTCGACGTCCCGCGCCGAATTCAGCGCCGGGGATTCGCGTCGGAATTTGAGCCGGGCCTCCCTCCCTCTCTCCGCTCCCCCCAACCAACCAACCAAGCAACCAAGCAACCCACCCCTGCAGGAATAAAGAAAACAGGAGAAGGAGAAGGAGGAGGAGTAGGAGGAGGAGTAGGAGGAGGAGGAGGAGGAGGAGGAGGAGGAGTTGCATCTCCTCACGATCGCTGACCCCCGCTCACGTCCCGTCGGAGTCGGGCCCGAATCCGCACCGAGCCGGCCGCGTCCTATACACAACTCCGGCAACCGCCCCCACCTTCTCTCGCCCCGACCCTGCGCGAGTGCGTCTGGCGTGCGTACGAAGGAAGCAGCCACGACGGCAACAACAACAACAGCAGCAACAGCAGCAGCAGCAGTATCAGAAGCAGAAGCAGAAGCAGAGGGACTCTCGGAATTGATCTAACGTCAGGCTCCCCCTGCTGGATTACTCGCTTTCCTTTTGTTTGGACAACAAACTGTGCGCACCGGAGTAATCGACTGTGTTTTTTTTTTTTTTGGTGTGTTTTATTTTTTCTTCTTCTCTGCTTTGGTTTTTCCTCCCTCCCCTCGGTTTTTTTTTTCACTGCAGGCTGGACGCTCGATCGCCTGCTCGGTATTCTAGCTGCGTTCTTCGCCTACAGCTAGCTCCCTCCCTCCACTCCCCCACCCCCACTCCCACCCCCTCTGGCTGACTAAACGAGAGGCGTTTGGTGACGCGAATCAAAAGGAGTTCTCTCTCTCTGTCCCTCCCCCCTCCCTCCCTCCCCGACCGCCCGCCCTCCCCTCCCCTCCCTTCCGGCCATCAACACCGGCGGGGTCGAGCTACTACCCGGCCCCACCTTTTCCCTCTCCTGCCTCCCCCTCCTCCTTCTCCTCCTCTTCCTCCTCCCTCGATCCACCGTCTACACCTTCAGCGTACGAATCAAGGCGGTGAGGTGGTGGGGGGAGAGAACAAGTCCACGAGACTCAACGGGGCTGGAGCACGGAGCACGGACGGGAAGGTATACGAGTGAGCAATTCCAATCCAGCTCGGAATCTACGCCGCGCTCAAAAAAAAAAAAAGGAACAGCATATACCGGGACGGGAGAGGTCGACCAAGGGGGGAGGACAACACGCGAAAGGACACCATTTCCACCCGGACACAGAGAGACAGATAGAGAGAGAAAGAGAGAGAGGGCGCATAGTACCCACTCCCTTCCCTACTGCCTGTTGCCAACGATCGCCTACTTCTATCTACCCCCCTCCCTCTCTCCTCCGTAATATGCATAAATCCCGCGCACGTTGGACCAGCCCTCTTATGAAACCAGACCCCGGATTGATAGACTGGCAGTAATTTGGCAGGACTTGCACGCATACCTACCGTACCCTAGCCTCCAGGAACAAGGCCGGATTGAGTTTTTCTTTCCGTCTTCGTCGTCGGGGTCTTCTTCTATTTCTTCTTCTTCTTCTTCTTCGTCCCCATCTGCTCTTTTTTTTTTCTTCTTCTTCCCTCACTGCGAATGTTGTAATTGCCAGAGAGAAGGAGAAACCCAGCTCGCGTGGGTGCAGTTACAGTAGAGGAGGGGAGAGAGAAAGAGAGAGAGTGGGGGTGAGAGAGAGAAGGGAGAGAGAGAGAGGGGCGAGAGAGGGAGATAGTTGGAGAGAGGGAGAGGGGGAGCCGTGTCGCCGAAACGAGAGACGGGTAGACAGGGAGAAAGAGAGAGGGAGGGAGAGAGAGAGAGAGATAGCGAGAGAGGGAGACGGAAGAGGAGAAGGAGACGGAGAGGACGGAGGAGATAGAGATCTCGGGTCGGCACTTGAAATAGAAGCCGCTAACCGTGGGGCTATAACCCACAAAACACCGACCGGGATGAGTCTCGCGAAGGACAACTCGCTCTGAATCGGATTAGCCTTTTTGTTTTAGCGTGGCACGGCAGCAGTTCGAGTCTGGATCGCGGGTCGAGTAGACCGCTCGGCTCTCGTGGGTAGTCGAATAGCTCCCGGAGTTCGACGTTCGCCGGTTCGTGCGCCCTTGAACTCGAAACGTCACATACTGGGATTTTTTGTTGTTTCCTGCGTACGCGGTAGATAGACGGTGCTTCGTCCGGGATGGCGCGGACGGCTCGCCGAGGCGGCGATGCGTTGGCCGGACGCTGGCGGGCGGTGGATCGTCGTCACCTGCCCTGCCTGCTCGGCTTGCTGATGCTGATGGCGGTGACCACCTGCCGGGCCTCGCTGCCCTGCGGCCCGCCCCGGGAGCTCCAGCCTCAGACCCGGCCCCAGCCCGGGCCCGCGGAGCCGGCTGGGGCGGCTGGGGCGGCGGCTGGGGCGGCTGGGGCGGCGGCGGCGGCGGCGGCCGGCCCGGCGGCCGAGCCGTCGGCGTCGGCGCCGGACGGCGTCCGCGTGGCCGTGGTCTCGGACGACGCCGCCAACTTCACGCAGTTCAACGAGCAGGTGCTGATGGCCGTGCGGGCGGTCAACGCCGAGACGGCCGCGGCCGGGGGGCCGGCGGCGCTGCCCTTGCTGCTGGGCCCCGTCGTCCTCTCCTCCCACCCCAACCCCATGGACGTGTACCGGCAGACCTGCGACTGCCTGGCCGGCACCGACGTGTCGGCCCTGGTGGTCAAGGCGGACGAGCGCACCCAGTTCAGCCTGTCCGTGGCCGGCGGCTTCCTCGGAGTGCCCATCATCGGACTGGCCAATCGCGCCTTTGCCTTCTCCAACAAGGTCAGTTCCTCTCAGTTTTTTTCCTTCTTCTTCACTAACTCCCTTTAACTAGACAATTTCACAGCACGGACCGGGACTTGAACCCGGGACCTCTTGTTTTGCGTGCCAGCTGTCTCATTCGCCGTCTGAGCTATCCAGCCCGTATTTATAATTATAGATGGCGGCCTTCCCAAAAAAGTCGACAATCTTTGCCTGGTGGGTAAAACAAAAAATGCTTTCTAACTCTCCCCCTCTTTGACCACATCGAGAGCAAAATGTTGGTATTTCAGATGATGATGTAACACTCTATCCTAATACACGCTATATATCTGCTTGATGACACCCGTCGTTATTCATCTTCAAATCCACCCCATCTACACACGTCCCGATCAACTCGGTGTAAACGCAGTTAAGACTGACGCGCTGGAAAAATCATAGTTTCCGCAGGTTCGAAACCCGGCCGAGCTGCAAGGTATTATTATTATTGTTTGGAGCGGGTCATTTGGCTACGCGTGCCCTGAGCATACTGTGCAGTTGTACGTCGGGTACGGTACTGCGCACACCGAGTAGGCTTTCAAGGTGCCATATCGTCCTAGCGACAGCCAGCAAAATAATAGGGTGTTGTCATTTGAAGATGTACTGCGCGGTGCGAGACTGTGGCGAGATTCACCAAAAGCCTTTTTTTATTCCAATTGATAGAGGAGAGACAGAAAGAGGGAAGAAGGGAGAGAGGGGGTGAGGGAGAGAGGGAGAGAGTGGATGTGGGGAGAGAGGGAGGGGGAGGAGAGAGAGAGATGAGCAGAGAGAGGGGAGAGGGGGAAAGAGAGAGCGAGAGGAGAGAGATAGAAAGAGATTGGGAGATTGAGGGAGAGAGAGAGGGAGAGAAAGGGTGAGAGAGAAATGGAGAGAGAGGGAGAGTTGGATGGAGGGCGAGAGACACAAAGAGGGGGAGGGGGAGCTGCTACGCTTGCAGCCAATTGGCCGCCCGTTCGAATCCTGCTCAAGTCGAAGGAACCCGCCAGCCACTTGGTTCCTTGACAATTCAGCCTCGTACAGCGCAGCGTCACTTTAGTCCCAGCCTCCCGCCGTCAACCTCAGTTGTCATCCCACTAAATTAAAAACGGGGAGGAAAAAAAACCCACCCAAATAGCATTAGCGCTGTCTTTAGCCGCGCCGACAGAAACGATAAAAAGGGAAGGGTGGAAAAGCCCTTGTCGCTGGAAATGGTAGGAGGCGGTGGATTTGTCGTAGCCAGTCCGTCGGGATATGGATTTCCGATATGCGCTTCTTCCTATAGTCTATGTACGGATATCTGGCGCATTTTATTAAGGCAAGGCAAAAAAAAGAATGTCCCTAACAACTCACAACATCACCGTGTTTCTGTAGACAAAAAACCAGACAAACCAGAGTCGCCAGTGCTCTTTCGGGGGGTCCACATTGAAAGATACACCTATCTTTTAATGTGGGCACGAATCTAGTGCCTTGTGGAGACCTATAGCCCAATATGTCGAACAGGTCTCCACAGGGAAATTGTAAAGGTGTATAGGTCTCAACAAGGTTTTCCCGAAACTTGTTTTGGGAAATAACTCAAAAATGGGAAATTTCTGATGGTATGAATCTGTCTGAAGTGTTATTATATAAAGGAACATACGGTCAAGATTTCTACCCAGGGAAAGTGCATGAATGGGGCTGAAATGGGAGCATTTTTTTTGTTAAATCATCGCTTCTCGTTCGGTTGTATAGTGCGCAAAAACAAAGCAGTGTCTCCAGAAGGATGTACAAATGACTGTGTGTGTGGTGTATGTGGGCGCACATAAGATGGGTTGTGGGGTCCCGGAACAATGGGTGGGTACTCAGAACAATGGGACCGCTCCTTGTGGGGTACATTTTTGGTACCCCATAAGGTTTTCACGAAACTGGTTATTT
The DNA here is from genome assembly GCA_949987565.1 of Luidia sarsii. Taxonomy (NCBI): domain Eukaryota; kingdom Metazoa; phylum Echinodermata; class Asteroidea; order Paxillosida; family Luidiidae; genus Luidia; species Luidia sarsii. The sequence goes on from OX465113.1 coordinate 13,537,065, forward strand.
GGAATTAACTCAAAAAGGAGGAATTTCCGAGGTATGTTTATCCGTCGCAAATAGAACTATATTATATAAGGGACGTTCGCTAGAAATTTCAGCCTAGGAAAGTGATTCTGGTTCGAAAGGGAGCGATTTGAATTAGGCTTTTCTGGAAATGTTTTTTTTTTAGTACACGAGAACAAAGGGAATACCCCACAAGTATACGCGCCGTGTAAGGGTGTGTGTGTGTGTGTGCAAGCAGAACCCAGTCTGGTCGCTCGTCAAACCAGTCCCCCAATCAAGACGCAATACAGAGAACATGCTTTACAGTAATCAGCCGCGTGGTGCGGCTTATATACGCAATGTTCAGTTTCAACCGTGCTGGCCGGTGCAACACGCATCGCGCAACGAATTTTTTTAAGAACCCCCCCCCCAGGTGTGCCGCGGGGGATTAAATTGATTGGCCGTAACGGCAGGAGATGGAAATTTGAGGCAAAACAATTTTCAGGAGTGAATCGCGGTACACGTCTGTGGTGCAGTTGCTGTAAAACGACTCCCCTTCTAATAATTAAAACCGCTTGGCTAAATCAGATAGCGCGGACTCACGAAGCGTCCGCGTTGTTTTTGAACCATGTTTTTTTTCTTCTTCTTCGTCTTCTTCTTCTAGGATTATTCATATGGCGAAAACTGCCGGCGGGGAAAACAAATCAAATTCCGAAGATTCTCCTGCCAGTTCGTGGCTGAAAGGCCCTGTACAACATTGGGCAGATCGAGAAATATCGATGTCCACAGATTTCCTTCTAATTTTACATGATGGTCATGATAGAATCCTCATGTTGAAACCTATACTGTCTGGGATGCCGTACTAATCGAAAAATCTTCACTCAGACATGGACTAATAGTTGGTTACTCGCGAGTAATAAACTGGGCGTTTTTGAGATTGTTTTCCTCTCTCTCTTTTCTGATCCGTCTCCACAGGTCGAAGATCGAAAACAAACAAACCCCCCTTTTTTTTTTAGTTTGCCGAGCGCGTGGACCTTGGGTGTCAAGAAATTAAGTGCGTGTTATTATAGGGCCAAAAACGGCGGAGGAGGGAGCCCGGGGAATTGAGGCAATTTTATATGTTTATTTTGCTTTCGTTTATACTGCCCTGCTTGCATCTCCGATCGTATTTCGACTCTCTTGCATGCATGATGGACAGCGCCGGGTCCCCGCGGGTAAATAAGGCTCGTTCCAGTCACTATGGCAGCGGTTATCCATCTACGTATTATACTCCCTCAACCCCATTTGCCAAGCAAGCGAGCGAATGAGCGAGCAAGCGAGCAATTAAGCAAGCAAGCACGCAAGGAACCAAGCAAGCAAGCACACAAGCATGTACGCATGCAAGCACGCAAGCCAGCAAGCACGCAAGGAAGCAAGGAAGCAAGGAAGCAAGCTAGCAAGCAATAAGCAAGCAATCAAGTATTCATGCAAGCAAGCAAGCATGCGAGCAAGCAAGCAAGCAAACAAGCAAGCAAGCAAGCAAGCAAGCAAGCAAGCAAGCAAGCAAGCACACAAGCAAGTACGCAATGAACCAAGGAAGCAAGGAAGCAAGAAGGCAAGGAAGCAAGTAATAAGCAAGCAAGCAAGCATTCATGCAAGCAAGCAAGCATGCAAGTGATCATGCAAGTAATCATGCAAGTAATCATGCAAGCAAGCATGCAAGCAAGCAAGCAAGCACTCAATGAAGCAAGCAAGCAAGCAAGCATGTAAGCAAGCAAGCACTCAATGAAGCAAGGAAGCAAGGAAGCAAGAAAGCAAGGAAGCAAGCAAGCAATAAGCAATCAAGCAAGCATTCATGCAAGCAAGCAAGCTGCAAGGAAGCATGCAAGCAAGCAAGCAAGCAAGCAAGCAAGCAAGCAAACAAACAAACACCCAATCACTAGCAAACAAACACACACAAACACGCCAATAAGAACCCCACGGCGTAGGGGAGCCGCGTATAACTCTAGCGACGCGTTTCCCACAACCTCGCATCTTCATTCACCCCTACGAGACACACGGGTTCGAATCCCACCGCGGGTCGAGATGTTCGCTATATACTTCGCTATATACTTCCGTCCCCGCCCGCTATCGCCGTTGCAACATTGTCCTTCCCGTTCGGCGCTCCGGCCGCAGCATTCCCATCTGTACCGCTCGGGTCGTGTTCTCTCCCAAGAGCGTGGCGCACCTGCGGGAGGGCCCGAAGTTCCACCGCCGTCGGGAAGCACTGGGCCTTTCCCCGCAGGTGCATCTGGAATACTTCCCGTCGCGCCTATAAACGAAAAAGACAGACTTTCGACAGACTTCATCCCCTCGAAAGGTTTTCTCACCTATTTTTTTTTTTTTTTTTTTGGGGGGGGGGGTTGCGTTTTCTTTCTTTCTGTCCGGCGAGGACTTCAAATTCATTCAGGTAATTTGTTTGCGGAGATCCGTGATGTTATTATCAGAGAGAGTTAATGAATAAATGGAAGGGGGGTTTCAGGGTAAATGGGAGTGCGCATGTGGCGTGTTGCCGGTCTCTCTAGTAATAACCACGCGCGCGCACCCGCCGACCGCTTCTCCGTTTCATCGGAAGCGCTTCGGCGCAGTGTTTCACTATTACAATTTTTTTTCCCACACCACCATCACCACCACCTCCACCTCCGATGCACCGCCCGCTAGCCTCGTCCGCTAACATAATTATCCGGGTGTCTGCAGCCCGGGCCCGACCTTGGCGGGGACTGCGTCAAAGGCGGCCGGGATATAAATGTGTGCCCCCCCTAAAGATCACGCCCCGCAACATTCGGCGCCAATCAACTTTGAGGTAATCACCCACTTCGGGTTTTGCCTGTCTCTCTCCGCCTCTCTCTCTCTCTCCACCTCTCTCCTTCTCAGCTCTCCACCACCCCCTCTCTTTCCCTCCACTCTCTTTCTCCATATCTCTCTTCACCTCTCTTGCTCCCTCTGCTGTCTCTCTGTTCCCTCTCTCTCTCTTTCTGTCCCTCTCTCTCTCCGCCACCCCTCTCTTTCCCTCCACTCTTTCTCCCTATCTCTCTTCACCTCTCTTGCTCTCTCTCTCTGCGTGTCTCTCTGTTCCTTCTTCTCTCTCTTTCTCTCTCTCTCCACCACCCCCTCTCTTTCCCTCCACTCTCTTTCTCCGTATCTCTCTTCACCTCTCTTGCTCCCTCTGCTGTCTCTCTGTTCCCTCTCTCTCTCTCTCTTTCTGTCCCTCTCTCTCTCCGCCACCCCTCTCTTTCCCTCCACTCTCTTTCTCCATATCTCTCTTCACCTCTCTTGCTCTCTCTGCTGTCTCTCTGTTCCCTCTCTCTCTCTTTCTGTCCCTCTCTCTCTCCGCCACCCCTCTCTTTCCCTCCACTCTTTCTCCCTATCTCTCTTCACCTCTCTTGCTCTCTCTCTCTGCGTGTCTCTCTGTTCCTTCTTCTCTCTCTTTCTCTCTCTCTCCACCACCCCCTCTCTTTCCCTCCACTCTCTTTCTCCATATCTCTCTTCACCTCTCTTGCTCTCTCTGCTGTCTCTCTGTTCCCTCTCTCTCTCTTTCTGTCCCTCTCTCTCTCCGCCACCCCTCTCTTTCCCTCCACACTCTTTCTCCCTATCTCTCTTCACCTCTCTTGCTCTCTCTGCATGTCTCTCTGTTCCCCCTCTCTCTCTTTCTTTCTCTCTCCGCCACCCCTCTCTTTCCCTCCACACTCTTTCTCCCAATCTCTCTTCACCTCTCTTCATCTCTGCATGTCTCTCTGTTCTCTCTATCTCTCCTCTTTCTCTCTTTCGTTCCTCCTATATCTCGTTCGCTACGCGCACGCGCAGGAGAGAGGGGACATTGCACATTGCACCGACGGCTTTTGGGAGACGGCGGTCGCGCACCATGCTAGCTCTCTCCGCCTGTCTGTATACTGTACGGTCTTCTCGTCTCTCACTATTAAGGCATGCCCTATGCGGGTCCGCTGTGGGGGCCGCCATACCTGGGGGGTTGCATACCAATAGCGCGTGCGTAGTAAGTGTATTCGTCTGAGGTGAGTAGACTTGAGGGTCGGCACGCGACTCTCCTCAGCTGTGGAGTCATTGGAAAGTATTTTCCCAATAGGTCTTCACGTGCAAGCACGTGTGGTAATAGCAGTGTTTGGAAGGTTTTTTTTTTTTTTACCAGTGCACCCTTCGAATTCATTTTGGGCGCCTATTGACTGGAAACCTCGAAGTGACTTGTATTGGACCGTCTGTCGACGATTTCCAAGAGATGGAATGGGATGGGATTGGGTGCAGATGGGATGGGATTGAGTGGGATTGGGTGGGATGCGATGGGTTGCGATGGGATGTGATGGGATGCAATGGGATGCGATGGGATGCGATGGGATGCGATGGGATGCGATGCGATGGGATGGGATGCGATGCGATGGGATGCGATGGGATGGGATGGGATGCGATGCGATGGGATGCGATGGGATGGGATGGGATGCGATGGGATGGGATGGGATGCGATGGGATGGGATGGGATGGGATGCGATGGGATGGGATGCGATGGGATGGGATGGGATGGGATGGGATGGGATGGGATGGGATGCGATGGGATGGGATGGGATGGGATGGGATGGGATGGGATGCGATGGGATGGGATGGGATGGGATGCGATGGGATGGGATGGGATGCGATGCGATGGGATGGGATGGGATGGGATGCGATGGGATGCGATGGGATGCGATGCGATGGGATGGGATGCGATGCGATGGGATGCGATGCGATGGGATGGGATGCGATGCGATGGGATGCGATGGGATGGGATGGGATGCGATGGGATGGGATGGGATGCGATGGGATGGGATGGGATGGGATGCGATGGGATGGGATGCGATGGGATGGGATGGGATGCGATGGGATGGGATGGGATGGGATGGGATGGGATGGGATGGGATGCGATGGGATGGGATGGGATGGGATGCGATGGGATGGGATGGGATGGGATGCGATGGGATGGGATGCGATGGGATGGGATGGGATGGGATGCGATGGGATGGGATGGGATGCGATGGGATGGGATGGGATGGGATGGGATGGGATGGGATGCGATGGGATGGGATGGGATGGGATGCGATGGGATGGGATGCGATGCGATGGGATGGGATGGGATGGGATGGGATGCGATGGGATGGGATGCGATGCGATGCGATGGGTTGGGATGGAACGTGATGTGATGGGATTGGGTGGATGGAATGGGATTGGGTGGGATTGAGTGGGATGGGATGCGATGCGATGGGATGCGATGCAATGCGATGCGATGGAATGCAATGGGATGCGATGAGATGCGATGGGATGCGATGGAATGCGATGCGATGCGATGGAATGCGATGGGATGCGATGGGATACGATGGGATGCGATGGGATGCGATGGGATGCGATGGGATGCGATGGGATGCGATGGGATGCGATGGGATGCGATGAGATGCGATGGGATGCGATGGGATGCGATGGGATGCGATGCGATGGGATGCGATGGGATGCGATGGGATGCGATGCGATGCGATGCGATGGGATGCGATGCGATACGATGGGATGCGATGGGATGCGATGTGATGCGATGGGATGCGATGGGATGCGATGGGATGCGATGGGATGCGATGGAATGCGATGGGATGCGATGGCATGCGATGGGATGCGATGGCATGCGATGGCATGTGATGGCATGCGATGGCATGCGATGGCATGCGATGCGATGGAATGCGATGCGATGCGATGGGATGCGATGGGATGCGATGGCATGCGATGGCATGCGATGCGATGCGATGGGATGCGATGCGATAGGATGAGTTGAAATGATGTCAGCCGTGCCAAGCGATTTGCTCAGGAAGTGGGCGAATGTATGAGAGGTGCTCGTGTCCATCCATTATCGATGCAAATGCCACGAGGGGCCCAGTGGTCATTTGGGGGGAAATGGGTTAGCGTGCATTCGGCCCATCGCTCATCGTCCCCGAACTATTCGCTAGAGATTGGTTTCCCGTCCTCTGCTCTCATGAACCGACGCACTGTCCCGACGGCAAAACAATATATATTTATTCCAGGTCGATCAGGGCACGGCGATGCAATTTGTATGAGAAAGCACCCACCACCGACCGCTGTCCACTAAGACCCATTCCTGCTCGCTTCGTTAGAGTGGGCTCTGGGCAGTGTATCCGTCTCTTTCTCCCTGCTCCAGCCTCCGACTCTGACAGTGAAATATGCGCCCTCTGCCACTGTCTGTCTCTGCATCTGTCCCTGGGTTTGTCTTCTTCCCCGTCTCTGTCCCTTTATTGCAGTCTCGGTCCCTATTTCTGCCCTTGCCTCTTCGGTTTTCTATCTGTGTCCGTGTCTCTGCCTCCATCTCTGCCTCTGACTCTGACTCTGCCTCTGTCTCTGCCTCTATCCTTGCCTCTGCCTCTGCCTCTGCCTCTGTCTCTGCTTCTGTCTCTGCCTCTGCGTCTGCTTCTATCCCTGCCTCTGCCTCTGCCTCTGCCTCTGCCTCTGCCTCTGCCTCTGCCTCTGCCTCTGCCTCTGCCTCTGCCTCTGCCTCTGCCTCTGCCTCTGCCTCTGCCTCTGCTTCTATCCCTGCCTCTGTCTCTGCTTCTGTCTCTGCCTCTGCCTCTGCCTCTGCCTGTGTCCCTGCCCCTGCCTCTGCCTCTGCCTCTGCCTTTGCCTCTGCCTCTGCCTCTGCCTCTGCCTCTGCCTCTGCCTCTGCCTCTGCCTCTGCCTCTGTCTCTGCCTCTGCCTCTGCCTCTGCCTCTGCCTCTGCCTCTGCCTCTGTCCCTGCCTCTTCCTCTGCCTCTGCCACTGCCCCTGCCTCTTCCTCTACCTCTTACTCTTCCTCTTCTTCTGCCTCTGTCCCTGCCTCTGTCCCTGCCTCTGTCCCTGCCTCTGTCCCTGCCTCTGTCCCTGCCTCTGTCTCTGTCCCCGTTTCTCGTTCTCTGTCTCTGTCCCCCCCTCTCTGTCGTCCCAAACCTCTGCCTCTAAATCTGTCTCCGTCCTGCTATCTTTCACCGGCTTCCTCTCTGTATCTCTCCAGCTCCTCCGCTCAATAGTCAGCATTGCCGCAGGAAAATTCAGAGGAGAAAAAATGGACAGATAAAGTGAACCACTGGTTACACGTGCATCCCACTTTCCGTCTCCAACCCGTCAGAATATGGATGATCCAGTGTATAAAAATGGAAATAGCCCCCCCCCAAAAAAAAAAAAAATACTAATAATAAAAACAAAATGAAAAAACGAGAGGGCGAGAAAGTGTCCGCCTACGCTCGCGACCGATACGACAGGACCAGAAATGCTGAGAGTGCGCGGATGGCCGTCTGTAATCTATGCAAATAATGTCATTAACTTGCCCGGAGATGTGAGGATTTATTTTTGTTCGCGGTATTCGGGAAGAAGGTTGAGTTGATCCAGGCAGAATTTGTTTGGGTCCGACGAGGGTGCACGGTGCGGCCATTGCGTACGCGTGCCTGCGCGTTGAATGCCGTGCGCGGTATATACACGGCAGTGTCGTAACGATGGCACTCTCTGCAGCAATATCGCACTCAGCTACATTACACACCCGCTCAAGGGGGCAAACAAAAAAATTGAAGCTATCTGTGAGTATTGCAAAGGATCGAGGGCTATTTCTTTCTTCTTCTTTTTTCTTTCTACGGGACAGTTAGGGGCAAAGATTACTGCTACTTTTTTTTTTATTGAATTCGCCAGTGTCACTTTACCTCTAATCCGGGCCCTATTTCTGGATGAATATTGCTGCTCGGATTACGAAGAGAGATATTTATCGCTGCATGATATTTGTGTATTGTAAAAGACCGAATGCTTTCGTCTCTTAATTCTTCGTAAAAAAAAAATGATGCTAGCCGCAGGGAGCGTTAGCAGGGGGCAGAATTAGACGCGCATGCGCGCTGGTCGTGCGAACCTCTTACGTCACGTATCACGTGCATCCACGGAAAACCACCCTAGATGGTACAGATTAAGAAGGGAGCTGGTGGTGCGGGTTCATACCGTCGGATATGCATCTTGTTTTGTTTTATAGCCATTGATCTTCCCTTCCCGCACTAAAAATCAATTCGAATCAAGTCACAATCCGCTTCGCCTGAGCTCCTGCTGTCGTAGGGAAGTATGAGCTGGGGAAAAAAATATTCGTCACACGCACATACTGATGTTTGTATCCTCGTGGAGACATCGCTTTGTCATCGTGTACTATACAACCGAGTGAGAAACGATGTTTTAAGAAATGCTCCCATTTCAACCACATTCACTTTCCTGGGTAGAAATTTGGGCCGTATGTCCCTTAGATATAACAATTTGCGACGTATTCTTACCCATCCACAAATTCCCGTTTTCGAGTTATTTCCAAATATCAGTTTCGTGAAAACCTTGTGGGGGATCTATATTATACACCTTTCCCTGTGAAGACCTATTCAACCTATTGGACTATAGGTCACCACGAGGCATTAGATTCGCGCCCCCACGGTGCCGCACACATCGGTCACGGTGTTGAGTGAAGCGGTTACTCCGGCGATGTTTCGGCACGAAAGACGGTAGAAATAAGACTTATCGGAGACACCACGGACACATCCAAGACCGCAGCCTTAGATACAACTCTCCCACTCGCTTGTTTACCCGAACCACGCCAAAAGGTGGATCCGATGCACTTACAGGTTTACTCAGAACGCACCGCCCACACGTAGCCCATAATTGTATAGCCACGTGCGACGCACATGGGCCATAGATAATTCAAATTGACTATGATTGCATACCCGGGATGGAACAGAAAGGGGGAGGGTTGGGGGGGGGGAGGGATGGGTTGCTTTTTAGCGACCGAAGGCCTTCAACCCCCACCCCTATCCCACCCTTCCCCACCCGACCCCCCCCCCCCCCTCACCCAAGTCCAGCCCTCGTTTTCTTGTTTTTGCAGAGCGCGGAGCGAGGGCTTTGTTTTTTAATAAATATCCTTCCGCTCAATCGCTCGCTGTCAAGTGCTCGCATTGGTCATGGCGGAACCTCCGCTCTCCCCATTAACAAAATATATGACTCAAGAAGGAGAGCGAACGAGCTGCGAGACAGTGAGACGGTGAGGACACGGAGAAAGAGAGAGACAGAGAGAAAGAGGTAGACAGATAGACAGAGAGAAAGACGGAGGAGCGACAGAGAAACCAAGAGAGACCAAGAGAGACGGAGAGACACACATGAGAGACAGGGTAAAAGAGAGAGACAGAGAGAGACAAAGACAGACAAAGATAGACAGATAGACAGAGAGACAGAGAGAGAGAGAGAGGCAGGGAGAGACAGGGAGACAGAAAGCGATGGAGAGACAGACAGAGAGAGGCAGAGAGAGACATAGAGAGACACGGAGGAGAGACAGAGAAACGAAGAGAGACCAAGAGAGACGGAGAGACACACAGAGAAACAGAGTGAAACAGACAGAAAGAGAGAGAGAGAGATAAAGACATACAAAGATAGACAGATAGACAGCTCAGAGAGACAGAGAGAGACAGGGAGACAGAGAGAGACAGAGAGAGACAGAGAGAGACAGAGAGGCAGAGAGAGACAGAGAGAGATACAGAAAGAGGCAGAGAGAGACAGAGAGAGAGACATAAAGATACATAATGACAGAGAGACGAAGAGCCAGCAACGGACAGATAGACAGGCACAGACCAAGACAGACATAAAGACCGAGCGACCAACAGGCACAGAGTGCGACAGACAGACACAAAGACGCAGGAAACAACTAGAACAAGAGAGGACCAAGACCGGAGATATGCACCAAGCAGCGTTGGTGTGTGGCCGCCATAAAATAGATCCCCGGTGTATGCACGCACCCCTTCGTATTCCACCTAGAGTTTAGCATAATCTTAACTATACATGAAATAGCACACCTGAGAAAATAGCAGTCCGTGGATACAGTGTCTTATCGGTGACACCTTATGTCGGGCTGAGGGGGTGGGGACAAGGAGACTCTACCATCCTGATATTACAGGTATATCATTGTAGCCGCGGCGAGCTGTCATCAGAATGAAACCGAATAGCATTCTTTTTATTTCTCTCTGTCTTTTCTTTTGGGGGTGTTTCACGGCAAATGTTGTATCGTTCGTCGTCTCGTGTGGCGAGCTCCCCCCCCCTCCTTGGTCGTGTGTATTATTTTAGCAGATATGCCGTCCGGTAGATGACGGGGGCGTGGGAGAAAAGGGGGGGGGGGTCGGTTGAATATTGATTGAGATTTTGAGTTTAGCTTCGATATTGCTTTCCGTTTTCTTGCTTACCTCTCGAATATTAATGGGTCGTGTTTTGTCGAGACTTTATTGTTTGTTTCACGCACGATGTACCCGCGGCCTTGATCTTATTGATGGCAGGGGGAGAGAGGAAAATGGTTGCCTGTATATCGGTGTATGGAAACGAGCTTAGATGAGACGTGCCTTTGTGTGGGTGTGTAAATCCTGTGTGGGAAGGAGGGAAGGTGGTATGGTACTATAGACAGGCTGTCTTCACATGCTGAATGTGCTTTGTTGGCGATGGAGAAAACAAGTGAATCCAGATTGTTCATGCCTTGCATTTAACAAATATGGATGAAAGAGATGGAGATAAAGTAGGAGCCTGAGCCTGACCTTGAGCCTCCATGGGCTTGAGCTTGAGCTTGAGCCTGAGCCTGGGCCTGAGCCTGAGCCCGAGCCCGAGCCCGAGCCCGAGCCCGAGCCCGAGCCCGAGCCCGAGCCCGAGCCCGAGCCCGAGCCCGAGCCCGAGCCCGAGCCCGAGCCCGAGCCCGAGCCCGAGCCCGAGCCCGAGCCCGAGCCCGAGCCCGAGCCCGAGCCCGAGCCCGAGCCCGAGCCCGAGCCCGAGCCCGAGCCCGAGCCCGAGCCCGAGCCCGAGCCCGAGCCCGAGCCCGAGCCCGAGCCCGAGCCCGAGTCCGAGCCTGAGCCTGATTTCGAGTCTGCGCCTACCCTGACCCTGATCCGTTTTCTTTTTTTAAATGATTCCTGGTCTCTCTGCAAACGTGGGCAGTTTACGACATAAAGGTTTAGGCTCGGGCCTAGGGTTCGGTCATATATTTCTCTTACCCGTTATAATGTGCACAGGCATCTAGAAACAAGCGTTTGGCCCAAGTTTCTTGTTGAATACTCTGTACTCTGTACACCAGACCATCAATTTCGGCGACAAACCAAAACCTGGATTTTCTTGAGGTTTTGCCAGACGAATACAATGCCTAAGACCGAGCCTGATCCGTGGATTCGTAAAAGGGCCCCGGATGGACTTGAAATCCCCGATATACAATAGGCCTGTCAGCCTCGCGACCGGGGTCCACTCGCTTCCTCGTTCTCAACAATGCAGCGGCGTGCTCCATCCAATATACACGGGTTCGCACGGCCACCAATTAGTGACGTCAGATGCTCCCCGCACGTCGCGTACGGGACAATGAGTTCTGGGAGGCACGGGTAGTCCCCAAGCCCCCCCCCCCCCAAGACGAGGACGGGAAACATGGACAAGAGCAAGACAGCCAGCAAACGTTAGACAACAGAGGAGAGAGAATGTCCCAGCCTTATGAGAAGGAGTGAGACAGACAAGGATGGAACACATGGACAAGATCAAGACAGTCAACAAACGTTAGACAACAGAGGAGAGAGAATGTCCCAGCCTTATGAGGAGTGAGACAGACAAGGGTGGAACACACGGACAAGAGCAAGACAGTCAGCAAACAATAGACAACAGAGGAGAGAGAATGTCCCAGCCTTATGAGGAGTGAGACAGACAAGGGTGGAACACACGGACAAGAGCAAGACAGTCAGCAAACAATAGACAGCAGTGGAGGGAGGATGTCCGAGCCTTATGAGAAGGAGTGAGACAGACAAGGGTGGAACACATGGACAAGAGCAAGGCAGTCAGCAAACAATAGACAGCAGTGGAGGGAGGATGTCCCAGCCTTATGAGAAGGAGTGAGACAGACAAGGGTGGAACACATGGACAAGAGCAAGGCAGTCAGCAAACAATAGACAGCAGTGGAGGGAGGATGTCCGAGCCTTATGAGAAGGAGTGAGACAGACAAGGGTGGAACACATGGACAAGAGCAAGACAGTCAGCAAACAATATACAGCAGTGGAGGGAGGATGTCCGAGCCTTATCAGAAGGAGAGAGACAGACAAGGGTGGAACACATGGACAAGATCAAGACAGTCAGCAAACAATAGACAGCAGTGGAGGGAGGATGTCCGAGCCTTATCAGAAGGAGATAGACAGACAAGGGTGGAACACATGGACAAGATCAAGACAGTCAGCAAACGTTAGACAACAGAGGAGAGAGAATGTCCCAGCCTTATGAGGAGTGAGACAGACAAGGATGGAACACATGGACAAGAGCAAGACAGTCAGCAAACGTTAGACAGCAGTGGAGGGAGGATGTCCAATCCTTATGACAAAGAGTGAGACAGACAAGGGTGGAACACATGGACAAGAGCAAGACAGTCAGCAAACAATAGACATCAGTGGAGGGAGGATGTCCCAGCCTTATCAGAAGGAGAGAGACAGACAAGGGTGGAACACATGGACAAGAGCAAGGCAGTCAGAAAGCAATAGACAGCAGTGGAGGGAGGATGTCCCAGCCTTATCAGAAGGAGAGAGACAGACAAGGGTGGAACACATGGACAAGAGCAAGACAGTCAGCAAACAATAGACATCAGTGGAGGGAGGATGTCCCAGCCTTATCAGAAGGATAGAGACAGACAAGGGTGGAGCACATAGCTCCGGAAGAAACGAGATGTATCTTTACCAACTAAACAGTCTCAGCATAAAGTGTAATATAACGTTTCGAAACTGCCCTGTCTACTATCTGTCTATAATGTCTACCATTAAGAAAATAGATTACACAATGACACGAGGAAGATCGAGACAATGGGAATGCTCACTAGTATAGGACGACGGTGGGGTCTTTGAAAAAAAACCAACCACGTTTCTGTGCTGACAAGAATTCTCCCTCTGACTTGGACATTCGGTGTGACATTGCCGCAGCACACCTACATGTATGGGGTCGATGATATCTTGGCTTTCCCGCCGCGTTGTGCAGAGTGTGAATTTTTCATAGTTCGGCACAATTTAATGATGGGCATGACTTCAAATTATCAACCAGGCGATATTTTGTACCAACCTTTGCAAAGGTCTATAATGTAGTAACCAAGGATCTTGTCCCCGTTCGGTTTTTGCTTGTACAGTGTTAAACCTCCTTCCGTGTATAGGGGTTCACAGTCGATAACGATGTCACACAGCTTGCAGTATCCTACACCTATACACATGGTCCCCTTGCAATACTCCTTCTCCTCCTCCTCAATTAGCATGTGGGGAGGGGGGAGATACCGCCCTTTCCATTCTCCCATCTTCCCCATCGCACCTTCAATAATAATTGTCCCTAATCGCCCCCCCTCTCTCTCTCTCTCTCTCTCTCTCTCTCTCTCTCTCTCTCTCTCTCTCTCTCTCTCTCTCTCTCTCTCTCTCTCTCTCTCTCTCCCTCTCTCTCCCGTCTGCCAAGTCAAAGCACCGTCAAGTACTAGGCAAATGCGCCGGCCAACCCATCATTGACATTTTTTTTGTATTGATATTGTAAACCACTTTTGCCTCGGGTTTCCACAGCCCCGAGGCCTTGTGACGTTGAAGAAAGAAAAAAAAGCCCCCGCGTACGCACATAGCACGTCTTCTAGAGAACAAACTGAGAAACCATAACGAAAAAAAAAAAAAAAAAAAAAAATTGAAGAGATCCCTTAATTCAATTCGCGTGCGTTATTATGCGACGTGCTATACACCGTAGCGCGTCACAACGCGGCATCTGGTCGCTCTTAGGACGCAATTTTCGAGTCGCATTTATCGATGCACGTTCGGCACTCGAGGAACTATCCCCTCTCTCCCCCCCCCTCCCTCTCTCTCTCTCTCTCCCTCTCTCCCTATCTCTCTCTCTCTCTCTCTCTCTGTCTCTCTCTCTTTCCCTCTCCCTCTCTCTCTCTCTTCTGTGGCCCAATAAAAATACCGGGGAAAAAAACCCACAGATAATACATAGTTAGGGTGGAGGCAGTGGGGAAGCCTTGACTTGCGCGCGTTGGAACGAACAGGAACGGGATCGATCGATGTGGGATTTCGAGGGGGGAAGTGTTGATAATTACCGCCCAGAATGCTTTCAAATAGGAGAGGCTTCAGCGCGTCGCCGTGCGTTGGGCTCGCATAGGCACACCCACCCGATTCCCTTCCTTAGGCTCTGGCTTAGGCTTCGATTATATACTTCTCTTAATACTCGTTGTCATCAAGTCAAATGCATCTAGAAGCAAGCGTTTAGCCCCAGTTTCTTGGTGGATATACTCTGTACCTAACGAGCCAACACACCTTCAAATTCGGCAGCTATTAAACCACAGCCTGGTTTTTCAGGTTTTGTCAGACGGAGACGAAGGCTGAGCCCGAGCCTGATCCACGGATTGGGAAAGGGCCAGGGAGTGCTATAGATAGATGGGCGGAAGCCGGAACGAAGCTTTCCCCGAACTGCACCTTGCATAGATCCCAGAGCCGGGGGCATTCTTTTTTAGTTGTTGTTTGGACTATATACGAGGTTTCTGTGCCATCGGCGCGGCGTTCGCGGGCACGCAACGCGTGGGATCCGGACCCACGCTTTTAAGTTCCTCGATCCACAGTCGCTCTCCCCTCGACAGAATAAAAAACAACAGCAACCCAAATGCATAATGAGCCTTTCGACCACCGGTCTCTGGTCTGTTCTGCGCGAAGAAGGGAAGGGAAGAGGAAAATTATGCGCGAGACTCAGACGAGAGACAATCGATAGAAATCCAAGGCTACTCGGTTCGGAAGTCGCCGTTGTCTGAGGTGAGATATTGGGAGCCGTCAGGAGAGATTCAATTGAGGAGCGCAGCTTGAACAAAGGTTAACAACTTAACACCACCTCTCGAAAAGAAAGTGGCAGTCCTTTTTTTGGAGTTGCTGAGCGAATTAGGACACAAGCAGGCCTACTGATATCGGGCACCCCCATCCCTTGTCCCAGACCTCTCCTGTCCTCTCCCTCCCCCTCCCCCTCCTCCTCCTCCTCCTCCTCCTCCTCCTCCTCCTCCTCACCTTTCACCCTCCCCCTCCCTACCTCCCTCCTCCGTCTCCTCCTCCTTCTCCTCCTCCCCCTCCTCCTTCTCCTCCTCTCCCCTCCTCTCCCTTCCCCCTCCTTCCTCCTCCCCCTCCGTCATCCTCCCCCTCCTCCTCTTCCTCCTCTCTCTCCTTCTCCCCTCCTCTCCCCTCCTCCTGCACTTTCTCCCTAATCCACCGTCTCCCTCCTCATCCTCCCTCTCCCTCCTCCTCCTCTCACTCCTCCTCTCCCTCCTTCTCCTCCTCCTCCCCATCCTTCCCCAACTCCTTCTGCCTTATCCACCTTCAGCAGAGCCCCTCCCCCCGAAATTGGAGCCAGCACCTCAGCTAAGATGGCAACCCACACCACTTAGCGGCCGTGTATCGGGTCACCTCCACCCCGCCGTTATTTTGACAGTCTTCGTGTTTCTCGTGCATGTAGGCCTGCCCTGGTTGTCCCCTCCCCATACTTCTTCCTCTCTCTCTCTCCCCCCCCCCTCTCTCTCTCTCTCTCTCTCTCTCTCTCTCTCTCTTCTCTCTCTCTTTACTTCTCATATCAGTAACACTCATATCATGGCACTATAACGAGATGTGAATCGAACGCTCAAAAAAAAAAAAGAGAGAAGAAAAAAAATACAACAGCCACACGTAAAGGGCATTACTTCTAGTGTTTCAAGTTGGGCTCGTTGCAGCGCGCCGGCCTACGCGATCCGCGATGAAATCGAGTCCGTTTTATACCAAACTGCCGAGAAAAAAATATATCGGCGGCTAAGACTGAACGCGTTTGAGACGCTGCTGCCTGCTCTGCCCGACACGACACGGCACGTCAGGGCAGGGCAGGGCATGGCATGGCATGGGGAGCGTCGATAAAGCATAATTATACAGGCGGCCAAGGGATACGGTATACAGGAGAAGGGGAGAGAGAACGGTTTCACGTTGACATGGCGCGGACGTTTCCCCCTTGCCCGCTTTGCGGAAAGCCGTGGATGTACGGACGATACCAAGTACCTACGCGTGCCGTGATACAGACGCCTTGCAGTTTTACTCCCTACACGTATACTCTAGCAAACACAGCCACAGACACAGCCATTAGATAGATTGCCAGACAGATAGACACACTCATGTACATCGACAGGCACAGTCGCAAACATATAGATACATACACACACACATCCTTGTGCACTATACAACCGAGTGAGAAACGAGGTTTTAGAAACGCTCCCGTTTCAGCCGCATTCACTTTCCTGGGTAGAAAATTTGGACCGTATGTCCCTTATAATGAAAACACTTGCAGCAGATTCTTACCCATCAGAAATTTCCCGTTTTTGAGGTTTTTTTCCAAATACCAGTTTCGTGAAAACCTTGTGGAGATCTAATGACACCTTTGCAATTTCCTTGTGGAGACCTATTCAGCCTTTTGGACTAGGGCCCTTTTCCAAAACCCGGCCTAGGCTTCGGTTTCGGCTTTGTCTCTGTTATCCAAAAGCTGAAAACACAGGTTGGAGTTCTGAAGTTGAAGCTTTGGGTTCTTTTTTCTTCAAAACGCAGTATAACACATTCAAAAACAAAGCCAAAGGCCTCCCACTTTCATGGCCCGTGTGCACTCCCCTATCAACGCGCGGTACAAACGTGTGCCGACATGGACGCGCATCCGCCATTACCAAAGAGGGCAACTTAAGCACGAAGTGCCCGGATGTCAGTAGCAATCGCGCGTAATATGAATGGGGAAAAGTATAACCGAAAGGTTGTGAATGCGGAAACTAAAATGTTATAGAAATGGTTTTAAGTAATGAAAGGAAAGGCCATCAATATCTCAAGGGATTGGCGAATTTTAATGTCCCACTTTCTTTTGTTAACATTTGTGACCCGGCACAGCATAATGAGGAATAACCCCACTTTTGCGATTTTGAGGTTTTCTAATGATGTGAAAGAGTATACCATTAACTTTCAAATGATATTAAAATATAATATTCTCTAATACTTAAAATTTCCGAAAATAAAAAAGAAAGAAAATTGATTAGTAATCGAATTGTGAAGATACTTTAACTTCAGGCGTTGTTTACTCAAAAAGTGTTTCGGTCGGATATTCCTCATGTCGTTTGTGATTAATTTGCCCCGTAGAGATCCACGCATTTGCACCTCTTTGGTAATGGCGTCGCAGTCGCCTCGTCGGCACGCGTCACGCGATGAGTGCGCGCACTCTAGTTTATGTATAGAGCTCTATGGTTCGCGCCCATGGACGCAGACACAGACGCAGTCCCGTATGCAGTTGCGGACGCACGAAGCCCATAGAGCCCCATGATGAAGCCACAGATACGTGCGCACCATAGCGCTCTATGGTGCGCACCGGCACAGACACAGACACAGCCATCAGACATAAGCAATATACGCAGTCACACATACATCCACACTCCCACCGGGCCCTATTCCGCGCGTTCATTTCGGTCGGAACAAATCGCCGGTGTCCGCATTAAGAGGCTGTTCACGCTCCATTTGGCCTTAATTATTATCAAACGGCGGCCTTTGATGAGCCCCTCTCTGGACTCGACCTCGCACATCCTATCCCCCTCCAAAATGCTATTAACAACTTTACCATAATCATCCGATTTCAATCAGAAATACAAATTCATTGTAGGCCTATACATTTTTTTTTTTTTTCATTTTTTTTTTTTTTTTTATCTCTCTCCGTGGACGAATCACACAAATTGGAAATCTGATCCCTGGAAGAGGAAAGCTGCAACCCCACCCTACCCCTTCCCCGTTGTTCCCCCGGGGGCAGATTGGTCGGCACGTGCTTAGTTTTTGGAGTCTGGTTAGGGGTGCCGGGCTCATGCACTGTTAGCGGGCACGGCTCACCTCGGGACGCCGATGATCTCCGGTAGCGCGCGCCGGCCATGCACCCGAACCAGATCGGTCCGGGTTCTAGTTCGCTAAACTAAGGTAGAATGTCTTTTTTTTTTCCTTCGCTCTTTCAATCTGTCTCTCTCTCCCTCTGTCTCTCTCAGTGTCTGTCTCCGATTTATCCCTCGCTCCCGCTCTCCCTCTCTCTATCCCTCTCCTCTGTCTCTCTTCTCTTCTTCCTCTCTTTCTCTCTCTGTCCTCTTCCTTTCTCTCCCCCTCGATCCTCTATCTTTTTCCCTTCTCTCTCTCTCCCCCTCTTTCTCTCTCTCCATCTCCTCCCCTCTCTATCTTTCCCTCCTCTCTCCCCTCTCTTTCCTCTCTCTCTCCCTGTCTCTATAGCCCCCTCCCTCTCGCTGCTTCTCTCTGTCTCTCTCCACATCTACCTCTCTCAGTCTATGTCTATCATTCCCTCCCTCTGTATCTCTCTTCCTATCTCTCTCTATCTCTTCCTCTCCCCTCTTTCTCCCTCCCCTCTCCCTCCATGTTCCTCTCTGTCCGTCTCTATACCTGTCCTCCAGCTCTCCATCTTTCTTCCTCCCCTCTCCCTCCATGTTCCTTTCTGCCCGTCTCTATACCTGTCCTCCAGCTCTCTATCTTTCTTCCTCCCCTTCCTTCTCCTCTCCTTTCTGTCTCTCTCCCTCACTCTTACTCGAACTATCTCCGCCTACCACTCTGCCACTCTCTCTCTCCATCTCTCTCTCCATCTCTCCCTCTTTCTCTCTCTCTCCCTCTCTCTCTCTCTCTCTCTCTCCCTCTCTCCCCCCTCTCTCTCTCCCTCTCTCCCCTCTCTCTCTCGCTATCTCTCTCTCCCCTCTCTCTATCTTCCTCTCTCTGTTTCCTTTTTCTCTAGAGCTATCTCTATTCTCCTCTGTCTGGCTCTGTCCGTCTATCCCTCCCACCCTCTCTTTCTCGCACACTCTCCCTTTCTCTCTCACTCCGTTTCTCTTCTCGGCGACCTACTTTCCTCCTCCAACTACCTGTGCCTCTTCGCCCGTTCGACCCACAGCTTTTTGCCCTGATTTCCCCCGTGCATAATATACGGGTCTGTATGTCATACCTACCGACCTACTCCCCCACCCCCTCCCTCCCCTGTCCCCCACCCCGAAGCCCCGCGGACGGAGCGGAGGATCGGACGGGGGGAACCATTCAAGGGGGGCACGGTGCTGTCCGGCAAGGAAGGGCATTCTCCGCTCCTTGCGGGAAGAGGAGAAAAAAACACGAAAAGTACGAGACGACATTTTTTTTTCTTCTTTTACAAAAATGAAGACAGACAGCATTGGTTATCATCTGGCGGTGGAAAAGGAATAATCCCACGACCCAGCGGTCACCATTTGTGACCGGCTCTGAAAAAAGACCCCTAAGTAAAAAAAATATATATCCTGAGATACCGTACATCAAAATTCATGTGTAGCGATACCTGTTATCGAAAATAAAATACCTTTTTTATGGAAAAATTACTATTGATTTATACATTTTAATGACGCGTATAGAAATGGCAAGGCGAAGCTCACAAAATGATAATTTGTTCATCTTTCTTGATGGAAACTAACGGCTTACTGATTGTGTATAAGATGGACATCAACCGTATCAAAACATCAACAAGCGAGAAATTTCAAAAAAACCGAAACTTCCTTGTTTGATATAGACTTATGGTTGGACTTGCTGATTACCGTACCTCGTTTCAAAGAGTAAAAACAGCTGTCTGATGCCGAAACGCCGGCGGTCGATGTGCTGAAAATTGAACAAACAACCTTCAAGCTTACTATGAGAAATGATCGCTTCAAACAAATAACCTGTAATTGAAAACAAAAAAGAGAGATCCCCCCCCTCCAAAAAACCTTAAACTAACAAACTACTGCTTTCTAATTTAAATCACTAATTCTCCTGATGACGGCCAGAGCATCATTACTGGCCGGAACGTCGAGTTACCACTCAGGTTCTTTTCAGAACCACACCTCTTCTTTAAGAGACCTTATACATGTCACCGCAAACCTTCCTATATTAATTTGAATGACCAATTTTTTGATTCCACCGGGACCTTTCCCAAAGGCAGGGGAGGCTACTGATTGAAAAGGTGGGTTAAATAGGGGGGGGGGGTTAAATCTATGAATAACTAATGAATAAGTGTAATTAAAATTGCCGGAAAATGGTTTGGAATGTGGTCCGCACTATTATCCAAACCAATCTGTCGCTTGTGACATTCAGATCTTCCCACTCATTATTCACTATCCAATTTTGGCGGTTTTTTTTTTTTTTTTTTGTAAAAAAAAAGCTTTTCTCTTCACTGGTGTAACTCACCTCAGCGTTGACCCCGGGACGAAACGGGCCGAGCGGACCGGAGCCCCGGCGGGTGTTCTTCGCCCGCCTTCGCTCGCTCCGGGAATCCCACGGTGACGACCCGGGGATTAGCCGGTCACCTTACGCCCGCTGACCGCGTTGACAACCTAAAAAAAATAAAAATGAAATAGTCCCTTCTTCCCCCCCCTCCTCCTCCTCGTCCTATCCCCTTTGGAAGGGGCCTCCAGTCTAATCCCTTTAAGCCTGGCCCCCGCGCTTCAATATAGGCCCTGACTCCCGCGTGGATGCAATGCAGGCGGTCCCAGCGCACGTTGAAAGAAGCACGTTGAAGAAGCACGTTGTCACCAACAACTCGACTCAATCCCTTCCTCTCTCTCTCTCTCTCTCTCTCTCTCTCTCTCTCTCTCTCTCTCTCTCTCTCTCTCTCTTTCTGTCTCCCTGTCTCTCTCTCTCTGTCTCTCTTTCTGTCTCCCTGTCTCTCTCTGTCTCTCTGAGCTGTCTATCTGTCTATCTTTGTCTGTCTTTATCTCTCTCTCTTTCTGTCTGTTTCACTCTGTTTCTCTGTGTGTCTCTCCGTCTCTCTTGGTCTCTCTTCGTTTCTCTGTCTCTCCTCCGTCTTTCTCTCTGTCTATCTGTCTATCTATTTCTCTCTGTCTCTCTCTTTCTCCCTCGCCCCTGTAAATCGCAGCGGTCGGCAGTCTCTCTTGTCCGTTCTTGTTTTGGGTCATGTCCGTGGACTTTGAAGCTGAAGTGATGGGGCTTATATTCATGAGGGAGGTCGCGGCGGGAGAGGAAGGGGTGGTTGGTTGGGGGGGGGGTTTGGAGAGGGCTTCGCCTCAGTTTTCTTCGGGCTGTTACGGGAGAGGCCGAGGGAAATGCGCATTAGAGTATTTTCGTAACAAACTGACGCTGGAGTCGGCAGAGAAATGAGCGCTGACTGACTCTCGGTGTGCGATGTATACCCTCGAAGTGACTTGTCAGTTCCCGTAAAGGCAGACGTATACTTAGTGATCCCTTCCACCTCCCCCGAAGTCTTGGTAGATGTATGTTAACCCTATTGTCTCTACGACCTTCCCAACGATCGACGTTGGGATTTGCGTGCTCGCTCTCTCTCTCTCTCTCTCTCTCTCTCTCTCTCTCTCTCTCTCTCTCTCTCTCTCCCTCTCTCTCTCCCTCTCCCCCCTCTCTCTCTCTCTCTCTCCGTCTATCTTCACCACCGTCTTTTCTACAGAAGCCACAGATGCGGGTTAAGAGTGATGAGTATTTTCCAGTTCAGTCAGACGAAAAGAAATGGGAAGGCCGAGCTCGAGGGAGGGGAGAGAAAGGGAGAGATGAAGGGAAAAGAGAGAGAGAGAGCAGACAGGCAGGGAGAGAGAGACGCAGAGAGACAGAGAGAGACAGAGAGACAGAGAGACATAGATACAGAGATATAGAGAGACAGGGAGACAAAAAGATACAGAGAGAGAGACAAAAAAAGAGAGAATGTGAGATTAGAAAGAAGGAGAGATAGAGGGAGACGGAGAGGAGAGAGGAGAGGTGAGATAGACCATGGATATACAGAGAGACGGAGAGAGGGGGGTAAGAGAGAGGAGGGAGAGGGGAAGGGGGAGGAAGAGAGGAAGGAATATCAAGGGGGAGGAAAAAAGAGAGAAGAGGGAGGGAGAGAGAGAGCAGGAGAGAGAAGGAAAGGGAAATGGGAAGACTCGAAGTAAAAACAAAATTACCAGGGCACTCCACCGGAGCATTCTGACCGAATTACGGACAGCAGCGCTCTGTTTGTCTTTTTGGGGGTTGGGTGGGGAAGGGGAGAGGGAGACGGAGGCAGGACGGAGGAACGGCTCGATGCAATCAAATCGTCTTCAACAGATCCCCCCTGCAACGGAGAACGGACGGCGACAAAGCAGCCGGATTAATCTGTAAAATTCCGGACGAATTCGGAGGAAGAGAGAGAGAGACAGAGAGACAGACAGACAGACAAAAATAATAATAGAATCTCTCTCTCTACGAGCCTTCAGTCGGAACGGCGAGTCTAAATTTCACGGCCACGCCACAATGCAGTCGACAGGAAAAGGTGAAAGGGGCGGATAGAAAATGGCCCTCTTTTCATCCGAGTCTAATTGGAGGTATCGCTCGACGTGGAATCTCGTTTGCCCGCCGAGTTAATGCCGACAAACCGGGCTTGTAATTGCATTATACGACCGACTGTGGGATTCGCTGTGACCGAATCAATTCGGTGGATAGTAGGCTGATGTCCAGCTCATGTGTATAGAGAGATGGGAGAGGGTGCAATGAGGGAGAGGGAGAGGGAGAGGGAGATGGAGAGGGAGATGGAGAGGGAGATGGAGAGGGACAGGGACAGGGACAGGGACAGGGACAGGGACAGGGACAGGGACAGGGACAGGGACAGGGACAGGGACAGGGACAGGGACAGGGACAGGGACAGGGACAGGGACAGGGACAGGGACAGGGACAGGGACAGCGACAAGAACAGGGAGAGCAAATCAAGAAAAGATTGGAAGGGTTGTATACTGGTGCCTTTGTGCATACATTGCTTACAAATACACAAAAACATTTAAATGGAACCAGTGGGACAATGTAAAAGTATCGTAGATACAATATGAACGTGTATATTCACGTTAAATCAAATCTGCCCGTTGTGGCGTTATGTGTTACTCTGTTCTTCTGCTTCCTTGGTGCGAATAAGAAGCGAGGGGAGAGGGAGGGGGTGAGCTGTGGGGTCGAAAACCAGACCTCTGTCAGGAACGCTGAGAGCGCTTGCCCGAATTCGATTCAACAGCACGCGGGGCCACCGCACGGCGATGTTGTATGTCGTAACACGAGTCTGTTTGCGGGGCGAGCAGGAGGGAGTTGGGCGGCCTCGGATTGCATGTGATTCTATGGGAGCCGGCAGCTATCGCGTCCCCGGCAGGTTCCGTACACTCTGGTGTGTCATATCCACTCGCTGTCGGGGACTGGAGTGAAGGGGAGCGGCACACCGTGTATACACAAGCCCGGTCTTCTTGTCTGACCTATATAGGCCCATAATGCTCTCCTTACGAGTTCCCTCGTCATTTCACCCAATGTACAAACTTCGTAAAAAACGCGGTGAATGATCCTGAAATCAGAAACCCGACTACGGGGCCGCTGAGAGTCGGGGGCCCACGGTTTTAAACGCATTTTGCGGTTCGACTCTCCGTTGAAGATTTGCGGCCGTGCTCTTTGTGTATATATATATATGAGGCTGCTCCATCATTGTGTCAGACATTCTCCCTTGTAATGAGAGTGCCACACTGCTCTGCACTGCACATGTTCTACATGACTGCTGTTGAGATATCGGGTCGGTAACCAGACCTTCTCTGTAAGGACGTTTATCGGGTAAGGACACGGGAGCGATCGTTTACCCACAGTCTATCGTGAAATTGTGTGAGAAAATAAAAAACACCCTTAGCTTGCTCTCGGACTTGAATTTCCTCTTAAGTCGGAAACTGAAGGTTTGTGGGTTTTCCCGTTGAGATTGAAGCGTTGCTCACTCGGTCACTGAATACGTATCTATCCCCCGAAAAAAACTGTAACAGCATCATGCCTGTACTGAGATGCATTTTATGCCTTTATCGAATGGCTATCGGTGATATCGGGCCGGGCCTTGGGGGCCAGAGCCTCGGAGAGGCCTCCCGTGTCAGTCAGTGCCAAAGACGGTGGCGGTTTCGAGTTTCCCCGTGCACCGCACGCATTGACTTAAAGGCCCCAATACAACACTGGGAAGATCGGGAAACATCGATGTCCACATATTTCCTTCTAATTTACGCAGTTTGTAGATGGTCATGATAGAATCCTCATGTTGAAATCTTACGGTCGGGGATGCTGTACTTTTCGAGAAATCTTCACTCTAACATCGACAAATAGTTTATTACTCGCGAGTAAACATACTTCTTCTTACACTACTGAACGGTGCGTAAACCGTGATGTTTTTTTTTTTGCATTTTCCTACTTTCTCAGATTACCATTTGAGCTGAAATTTTCGCAGTATTGTTTTTTTTTAATGTTTTATGGTTTAACACACAAACTGTGGCAATCGTTTGACCTTTACCAACGTTGTATAGGGCCTTTAAAGGGTAACTGAATCGTCCTATGAGATGGGACGTGATTACAGACGGGCTTTTGTTTCTACTCTGCTACCCAGGCCTTCATAGTCACTGGCGAGTGATGAGTGGTCTGATAGAAGCTGCCATATTTGTCGTCAAATCCCTCGAAATCCCGTGGCGAAGGTCAACGAATTTCCTGGGCCGTACGATCCAATGCCTAGCGCGCGATAACAAGGAAATGCATGGCTAAATGTCTCTATTGGCGTCGCTTGCTTGGGTAGCATGGACGCCGAAACTTACTGCACGATTCCTATGGGCGAACGGCGGTACCAGCTCTTTCTTTTACATTTTGTCGAAACTTCACGAAATAGAGTTGAATACTGGTCGTTTTGTACGCTATATGCATCATTGTGAAATGCGGTAGTCATAGATTAAAAAAAGAAAAAGACCGATGGGCTCGTGATGCGAGCTCATGAATTTCGAGAGCGCCTCCAGCGTTCAGCCACTGATTACTCTCGCACTGAGGATCGCCGATCAGTCAATTATTCAATCACTCAGTCAAACAAGCAATCAATTTAGTGGTGGCGGTGCTGGAGGGGAGGTGAGTGGGGCGCCCGGGGTGTCGGGTTTACCATTGCCGGCAATTTTTGTCCAGGGGGCGGCTCGGGTCAGGCTTGGCCACGCGGTAAGGCTTGTCGTCTCGATCGCCACGGCGGCTGCGAGAGAAACTCCCGTCACTGTTTTAAAGGCCCTATACAACATCGGTAAATGTCGAACGATTGCCACAGTTTGATGTGTTAAACCATATAACATTCCCAAAAAACCAATACTGCGAAGATTTTAGCTCAAATGGTAATCTGAGAAAGTAGGAAAATGCAAAAAAAAAACATCACGGTTTACGCACCGTTCAGTAGTGTAAGAAGTAGTATGTTTAAATCATTTTTTTGGAATGTTTAATCATTAAACATTCCAAAAAAAAGGAATGCTGCGAAGGTTTTATCTCAAATGGTAATCTGAGAAAGTAGAACAATGCAAAAAAAAGTCATGGTTTTCGCACCGTTCTGTAGTGTAAAAAAATAGTTTTTACTCGCGAGTAATGAAGTATTTGTCGATGTTTGAGTGAAGAATTCTCGAGAAGTGCAGCATACCAGACCGTGAGCTTTCAACGTGAGGATTATATCATGACCATCTCCAAACTGTGTAAATTAGAAGGAAATCTGTAGACATCGAAGTTCCCAATGTCGTATTGTGCCTTTAAACACCAGAGATCCATCACCGTTCAATCCAGTGATTAATTTAGAAGAAAGGAAACAAAAACCACACCGAAATCCAAAACGAAGACACGGGACGCTGTAAAAAATAATATACTGAAACAAATACTGTTGATCAGTATTGGTCCAAATCTGAACGTGTATAACGTTACTGATCCAACACCTCAACTGCTGGCCCTTACGTTTGGATGGAAACGTCAGGCCCCGTACTTTTGTATCCTGTTTCCCTTTGATATGTCTACGTTTCTAACTATCTTGTGTTGCTTTGCGCTATGGATCTAGATGGAATCGCGCTCTACAAATCCTATTATTATTACCTGCTGGATGGTCATTCCCTGTGAGGCAAGACCTCGTCGTGCTGGGGATGCTAGCGTGCTTCTCTCACCCGGAGAGCCAGGCTCTCGGGAATCGAGCGCTCGGCCAATATCTAACCCCAAAATCCCAATTTAACTGACGGAACCAGACTATACGTGTCGGGCGGGCGACTTGTGCCCGACACTTCTGCATCCCCACGGCGGGTCTGCAGTGTAACATCCATAACGATGTGTAAATGGCGCGACGGAAGTAGTGCAGGTGTTTCGTCACGCGCGCATAGTTAATGGGCCCACAGTTCACCTTGACCCCCATCGCGGGTTTGCAACTCTCGCCATTGTCTTTGGAGAATTCATGGCTATCCCTATATATACCCACTGAGATTGGTGTGCGTTTATGTCTTTAAATACCTTTAAAGACCTTTATAAATGAGTCTCTGCGATGAACATGTTATCACTTAAAGGGCAATGCAACCCAAGAAATAAAGTTAGCTATCTGATTGAGTGTTAAAAACAACCTACAATTACCTAAATGAGTCACTCACGTACGATTTCCATAAAGAGAGAACATTCATGGAATTGTAGGTCAAGTTTGCGTTCCCGTACGTAACCATATTTTGAAGGTGCTGCTGTTTGCTGGGGGTGTGATGTCACGACGGAGTGACGGCAACCGCGTCTGATCCTTTTCGACGTTCGCAAAGCATCATGGGTATCGATGACAAACTGGCCGTATTTTGTATCACACAACTCTATGGCGAAGCACGTAAATTCGTGAATTGTTGATTCTTTTTCTTCTCAAAAACCAGATGAAGTTCAGGAATGAAACTCACACAAAGTTTTCTTCTAGTTACCAGCAACAGAATATTTTTTTGTCGGTACATTGAGTGGATAGTTTTGGAGAAACAGTTTGGTTCCCAGTGAAAGCTTTCTGGAGTTCCATATCTGTTTCAGCTTCACGAATGAGGCTCTTGATTTGCAAACTCTGTTGTACAGAGAACTGAGAGAAAAGAAAAAAAACCGATGCCCAAGCCCGAACCTATCGCTCTCACTTCGTATAGAGTGCCCGATACTATTATGCTTATTACGGGAGAGGCGTTTGGGAGAGAGCCTATAGTTTTTAATCTGCAGAAGCCGTCGCGCGAATGCGAGCGATGTTGAACTTGTCCGCGCACGCCCAACCCTCGTCCGACATTCGTTCGGATGTCAACTGAAGCATCGCGTCGACTGCCACGGGATCGGCCAGGACTAGGGTAGAGAGAGAGAGAGAGAAAGGCAATACCTCGATGCCGGTTACCTCCTTAAAGGCCCCAATTCACGGCATTGGTAAGATCGAAACACAGAAATGTTCACATATTTGCACGATTTACTGTTTGAAGATGATTATATTAGAAACCTCGCACTGAAATATTTCTGCCTAAAATGCTGTATTTATAAAGAAAGAAATAGTTCACATCTCACCCCCTTAGATCTGAACGATTTTTCGGAATAATTCGTTGAATGCTGCATTTTCGGGAAACAAATGAAGCGGTTTTCGCTATTTTCGCTACCGAGACTCGGTTGGCGGATTGAGCTGAAATTTTCACAGGTGTGCTATTTCATGCATATGTCGGATCAGACAACGAATGGATGCTATTCTGTGACCTCGACCGATGTCGTGTTATCCCTTTAAACCGTGTGCATAACCGGTGAAGTCATTCGGATGAACATACTCATTTTTTTTTTTTTTTTTTTTTGGGGGGGGGCCTCGCCGACAGCTCGTTTTCGAAAAAGTTCTTACACGGTGACGCACGCATACAACTCGTTCGTAATTCGAGTCGTGTTTCGAGCGACGCACCTCGCACCCTTAATCACTCCCCCCTCATCCCCGTATATCCCCTCTCTGAAGGCCCTGGGTTGACAGGACGGTATGAGGCCTCAGCAGAAGAGAAGAGATGGCCTTGCCAATCCCTTCTGCCCCTTAGCCCATTCACATGTCAACCATCTTAATGCTCTCCCCACAAATTGCGTTTATCCACGCGGTCGCGTCACACGCTTCATGAAAGACGAGGGAAGGGAGGGAGGGAGGGAGGGAGGGAGATGTTGACTTAAACATCGGCAGACGTGGGAGGTGAGGTGAGACCGGGAGACAGAGAGAGAGACATCAGAGAGCATAAAGGAAGAGGGACGGAGAGACCGGCAGGGACACACAAACAGAGAGACAGAGGAGCGGAGAGACAGAGAGATGGACAAAGACGACGTGAGACAGTAATCGACAGAGTGTGAGAGAGAGGGGGAATATATAAAGAGAGAGCGGGGAGGGAGAGAGAAAGGGGGAGAGAGAGAGGGGGAGAGAAAGAGAGGGGATCCGAGAGGGGAGGGAGAGAGAGGGAGAGAGAGAGAGGGATAGAGAGGGGAGGGAGAGAGCGAGAGAGGGGGGAGAGAGAAAGAGGGAGAGGTAAAAGGGAGAGGGAGAGGGAGAGGGAGAGAGAGAGGGGGAGAGAGATTGAGGGAGAGAGAGAGGGGGAGAGAGAGAGGGAGGGAGAAGGAGTGTGCTTGGGAGGGAGAGGGTGAGTGAGAGGGTGAGAGATTGAGAGAAAGAGGGGGGGGAGAGAGATGTGGATAGATAGAGAGAGAATGAGAGAGAGAGAGAGAGATGGGGAGTGAGAGAGAGATGGAGAGAGAGAGATGGGGGTGAGAGAGAGAGATGTGAAGAGAGAGAGAGTGAGAGAGGTGGAGCATGGATAATAACGTATCTCATACCACACCAAGCCAAGTCTGAATGTTCGGTCGCCATTAGACGCCGGTCCATCGCGTGGTTTGCACATGAAGACGCCCTTCTGCTGGGGTTTTGGCAGAGGGAAAAACCACCCACC
>OX465113.1:13566047-13583547 GCA_949987565.1 Luidia sarsii
TGTGAAGGAGGCTGTGTTGTTTTTCACAGCCGGATTTAATTGTTGTATTTTGTAAATTTGTAGCATTTTGATCGAGCGTATGTATGTGTTTTTTCTCCTCCTCTCCTCTCCTCTCCTCTCCTCTCCTCTCCTCTCCTCTCCTCTCCTGTCCTCTCCTCTCCTCTCCTCTCCTGTCCTCTCCTCTCCTCTCCTCTCCTCTTCTCTCCTCTCCTCTCCTGTCCTCCCCTGTCCTCCCCTGTCCTCTCCTCTCCTCTCCTCTCCTCTCCTCTCCTCTCCTCTCTCCCTACCCCTACCCCTCCCCCTCCCCCACCCTCTCCTCTCCTGTCCTCTCCTCTCCCCCTACCCCTACCCCTCCCCCTCCCCCTCCCCCTCCCCCAACCCTCTCCTCTCCTCGTCTCTCCCGTGCCGTTGCGTAGGAACGGCGATTTGGACGTGTTCATCTACGATTCGCCGGTGATCGAGTACCGTATGGCCAACGACCCCCAGTGCAATCTCGTCAGCGTTGGCAAGCCGTTTGGCGAGGAGGGCTACGGAATAGGCATACCCAAAGGTAAAACAAAACCAAACCCACTGCGCAGTTTGTCTACGCCTCCGCACACCCACACGAACCCCGCATTGAAACAATAAACAGTATAAACAACACGTACGGCTTGCTATGGTGCGGGGCTGATGGTGAGTTGTGGTGCGTTCAAATGAAATTAACCACTTTGAATGAATGAATGAAAAAAAATGTAACGATGCGTCGCGAGTCGTACTGGTGCCTTCTGGTGCCCTATACATTATGTGGAGGCGCATTTAGGTGCGTTGTGTTGAGTTGTGGTGCATTGTGGTGCGCCGTGGTGCGCTGTGGTGTGCTGTGGTGCGTTTTGGTGCGTTGTGGTGGGCTGTGGTGCGCTGTGTTGCGTTGTGGTGCGTTGTGGTGCGCTGTGGTGCGTTTTGGTGCGTTGTGGTGCGCTGTGGTGCGCTGTGGTGCGCTGTGGTGTTCTGAGGTGTCCTTTGGTGCACTGTGGTGAGCTGTGGTGCGCTGCGGTGCGCTGTGGTGCGCTGTGGTGCGCTGTAGTGCGTTGCGGTGCGCTGTGGTGTTCTGTGATGTCGTGTGGTGCACTGTGGTGCGTTGTGGTGTCCTGTGGTGCGCTGTGGTGCGATGTGGTACGATGCGCCGTGATGCACTGTGGTGTCATGTGGTGCGCTGTGGTACGGTGCGCCGTGGTACGGTGCGCCGTGGTGCGCTGTGTGTTGTGCGCTGTGTGTGGTGCGCTGTGTGTGGTGCGCTGTGTGTGGTGCGCTGTGTGTGGTGCGCTGTGTGTGGTGCGCTGTGGTGCGCTATGGTGCCTTACAGTGTGTTGTGGAGCATTGTAATGCATCGTGATCAAATCAAGGTGCGTCACGGTGCGTCATAAAGTGCCGTGAAGCGTTGTTGCGCTGGATTGTGCTACGTTGAGGAACATCGAGGAGTCAACTTGTTTCAAGGTGCAAAATTGTCCTTTGAGGTGCATTGGGGTGCACTTGGCGAGTTGATGTGCGTTGAAATACCATAAAGAGCGCGCTGACAATAGTGCGGTATCGATGCAATATTTCTCAGACTCGTTTATCTGGCTTTGTCGGCTACGTTTCCGACAGTTTCAGGCTGTAGGTTGTGGAAACAAGCTCGGAGCTGCTTGAATAAAACCAGCGGCTTTCTGGGTGACGGAGGTGCCAACTGGGGACCGTTCAGCCAGCCGGCCAGCCACGGGCGGCCTTATACATAGGGTGAGAGCCACCTCACATCACCGAGTCGCATGGGCGTACACGTCAGGCCAGAACAGAAATAAAAATGAAAAGCACTCTCTCCACAGTCGACCGCCGGTGGAGACTATAGGTACCAGACCGCTCGAACTAAACGAGTGGGGGTTCACGCCACTGTGCAGGTGGGCGTGCAGTCGGGCACTCAGTCGCTAAGGCCACGTGCAAACTGTCTCCGAGTCCGGAGTAAATGAATTGCAAAGGCTACCTCCTTCACATTACATATTCATCTTTATTCCGAGACGGGTGTACATGTACATATTGTATATCCTTTTTCTCCGTCGGTGTAAAAGCGTGAACTCTCCCGAAGTACACCGACACGGTAGCATATTGTGTGAACACGCGATGAAGAAAAAAAACGAAGAAGAAGAAGAAGAAGAAGAAGGGAAAAAAACACTCAAATAAACAACTGCGCTATAAAAACGTCCAATCGAATTAACCGGCCGACGTAAAAGCGGCGGTGAAAGCACTGTTAAGTGCCGTGGTTAAATGCGCCTTTTTCCACTTTTTTTTTTTTTTTTGGCCAATCGCTCGCCCACGAAAACTCCTGGAGTGGACTTGTCCCTGGGTCAACATCAACACTCCATTCCTCCCGTGAGATTTATGCCCCGGTGCGACGCAGCGCGTGACTGGACGAACGAACGCTCGCCCTCTCCCTGGGGACGTGGAGTGGACGCAGCCGTTTCAAGTGCCGTGAAACACGGGGCCCGATTTATAGTCCAATCTCGTTAAATCCCCGCGGTTTTTTTTAATATTTGAATTTTTTTTTCACTTTTGTGTCCTCACCCTTCTATCGGGCTGTGTTGGAGGATGTGCCGAGCAATTTTTTTTTTTTTTTGGATTCACGCTGGGAATAGGCAATTTACGGATGCGAGTGGCTGCGTACGCACCCATATTGATCCGGGGGCTCGTGTGAGTGCGCATGGGTGCTCGTTGGTTGTATCGGTGCGATCGAGTTTCGCTGGGGGGAGTGTGTGCTGTGCGGCTGCGCATGGGTGCGAGTGAGTGCGTGCGCGTGCGTGCATGGGGGACATGCTGATATGCCCACTGATGCACGTGGTTGTACTTGTGCGCATGGGTGAGTGTTTGTGGGGGGGGGGGGGTACGGGTGCGGATGCGTGTGGCTCCATGCGGGTGTGTACGGGTGCGTATGGTTGCGCACGGGTGCGGATGCGTGTGGCCCCATGCGGTTGCGCGTGGTTGACTGTGAGTGTGCGAGGTGCCTGTGCACGTCCGCTCGGATGCATGTGGGTGTGTGCGGGTGCGTGTGAGTGCGCACGGGTGCGTGTGGGTGCGCACGGGTGCGTGTGAGTGCACACATATGCGTGTGAGTGCTTACGTTACTTCTTCTCCGTGCGCTAACCCTAACCCCCCACCTCCCTCCATGCAGGCTCGCTGCTGAGGGACACTGTGTCCGGCAAGATCCTCGAGTACGAGCTGGACGGCATTCTGGAGGAGCTGCAGCGCAAGTGGTTCGAGTCGTCGGGCTGCATGAAAGAGGACATCCTCGACCCCACCTCTGGCGGCGAGGGCAACACCGTCACCATTGCGCATGTCGGCGGTGAGTGACGCGCCCCCAACTCCTCATGAATCATTCATGAATACATTCACGAATGACAGCCGAACCCCATCTGAGCCAAAGATCTTATGGCGCGCGAAGCGCGCAAGATAGCCTACTCTTGCGAGATCACACGCATCCGGGCGAAGTACGCACTGGGCGCCATTTTAGTCAGCAAAGTCGCACACATTCTCTCCATTTCGTGGTCACATCACATCAAAAGTTATCACATTCTGTGCACGCATCCAAAGTTGTATCTTTTTTATTTTTTGTGACTCTCTCGCTTCATTTCCGGAGCACTGAAAGCAGACGACAGATTCCGTTGCTTACTAAAATGGCGTCCAGTGCGTACTTCACCTTTTGCTCGGAGTAGTCCATCTTGCGCGCTTTGTGCGCTTTGATCTGAGCTATCCAGCTCTTTAAGATGGCGGCCTTCCCAAATGGTGAACTA
Organism: Luidia sarsii; assembly: GCA_949987565.1. NCBI lineage: Eukaryota > Metazoa > Echinodermata > Asteroidea > Paxillosida > Luidiidae > Luidia > Luidia sarsii. Next base: position 13,569,839 of record OX465113.1, read on the forward strand.
TTATAGTCTGTGCCGGCTGTAATACAAAACACAACAAAGAACATCTCGCAAAATTGTTAACCAAAATGAAAATGTCGAAAATTCAGAGGGCCAAGTCCTGGCGTATCGATCGCAGGAATCTTTTTCATCGTATTTTGATGGCGTTTTCTTATCGCTCTCTTTATTTTGATTTTCCATTTCGTTTGGCGCTCTCTGTCGATGATGTGACCAGGCCTACTCCTGCTACTGGTCAGCGGCATGGTCATAGCCTGCCTGATTCTACTCATCGAGTTCGCCGCCCACAAGTGGCTGGTGCCCCACCTACGAAAGTTGCCCAAGCATCGGCGGGAGTGCCTCGTCCTCAGCCAGGTAAAAGTTCAACGCCAAAGGTCATTCGCACGAGAGTCGCAGGCCGTGTCCGAAACGGGCTTTCAGAGCTATACGGCTAGGGCTGTATCGTCTTCGCATCTCCGTGTATTTCCAATAGGGGGAAGACCTAGACCTAGCGCCAGACGCCCGTTTCGGACACGGCCTCATACGTGCGTCATATCGAAAGACGTCACTGGTAAACAAACCACGAAACGAGGAAGGCGAAGCATTACTACTGACCCATAGGCGAACAATAGAGGGCGCCCGAGCGTAAGTTCGCGGGAGCCGCCATTGTATTCGTGTTCCTCTCTCGTTCCAAGGCAGAGGAAAAACGACCGGGAGATTTCAATCGTTTTATGAAAACATCAAAGAAAAATCTGACTGGACTGGAATCAGATACCTCTGGCTTAACGTACCAGTGCTCTAACTACATGAACTTCACTGCCCTTTAATGACGGCCTTCCCAAAATAATAGTCAACTATCTTCGCCGGGCTGGGGCCCCCAGTTAGGAGCATTCAACCATCCTCTGCCTTCTTCCTCTCCAGGGATCGGGCCCCCGTTTTCATTCAGATGCAAACGCACACAAAAAGCTGTAAATTTAGCTACACCACTTCTGGGATTACACAAAGTGGATGCAGCTTTTGAAACGTTTCCCCTTATGTAGAAAGGAAACCTTACAGCAAAGAGAGGCATATTATACTATACTAAGCAGCCAATATCTGAATAATATACAAAAAACAACAATAAGCTTTGAATATAGTTTTCATGCTTGGCAAAGGTTTTTTTTCAAATTCGACAAGCTCCATGACATTGGGGCTGGTGTTGGATTTCAGAAAGCCTTACAATGCATCGTTTAGTCATCCTATCATGGACAACCCATCGTGAGTTTAGACAGACCGTATGGTTTCTGTACAAATCTCATCGCCTCGCGATTGATCGCACGGTGGGAGGGGTGAACATCGTTGCCCGGGGACGGCTAACGTGACGTCGACCATTCGCACCCGTTGTCACCCATTGCAGAGACTGCACCATGAGATCAACTCGGACTACAAGGTGAGGTCCTCGGCCAACATCCGGGACCTCTTGACGCTGGTGAGGCAGGGCGAGTTCGCCAAGATGCTGCAGAAAGAGCAGAGACCGGTAAGAGTCGTGGAGGGGAGGGAAGGCAGGGAGGGAGGCAGACAGGGAGGCAGACAGGGGGGCAGGCAGGGAGGCAGGGAGGGGGGCAGGAAGGGAAGGAAGGGAGGGAGGCAGGGAGGCAGGGAGGCAGGGAGGCATGGAGGCAGTGATGCAGGGAGGGAGGCAGACAGGGAGGTAGGCAGGGAGGCAGGGAGGGAGGCAGACAGGGAGGCAGGCAGAGAGGCAGGGAGACAGGGGGCAGGGAGGCATGGAGGCAGGGAGGCAGGGAGGGAAGCAGACAGGGAGGTAGGCAGGCAGACAGGGAGGCAGGCAGGCGGGGAGGCAGGGAGGCAGGGAGGCAGGGAGACAGGGAGACAGGGAGGCAGACAGGGAGGCAGGCAGGCGGGGAGGCAGGGAGACAGGCAGACAGGGAGGCAGGGAGACAGGGAGACAGGCAGACAGGGAGGCAGGCAGGCGGGGAGGCAGGGAGGCAGGCAGGCAGGGAGGCAGGGAGACAGGGAGACAGGCAGACAGGGAGGCAGGCAGGCAGGCAGACAGGCAGGCAGGCAGGCAGACAGGAAGGCAGGCAGGCAGGCAGGGAGGCAGGCAGACAGGACAGGCAGGCAGGCAGGCAGGCAGGCAGGGCAGGCAGGGCAGGGCAGGCAGGCAGGCAGGCAGGCAGGCAGGCAGGCAGGGCAGGCAGGGCAGGCAGGCAGGCAGGCAGGCAGGCAGGCAGGCAGGCAGACAGGAAGGCAGGCAGGCAGGGCAGGCAGGGCAGGCAGACAGGCAGGCAGGCAGACAGACAGGAAGGCAGGCAGGCAGGGCAGGCAGGGCAGGCAGGGCAGGCAGGGCAGGCAGACAGGCAGGCAGGCAGGCAGGCAGACAGGAAGGCAGGCAGGCAGGCAGGGAGGCAGGGAGGCACGGAGGCAGGCAGGGAGGCAGAGAGGCAGGCAGGGAGGCAGGCAGGAAAGCAGGGAGGCAGGCAGGGAGGCAGAGAGGCAGGCAGGGAGGCAGGCAGGGAGGCAGAGAGGCAGGGAGGCAGGCAGTGAGGCAGGGAGGCAGACAGGGAGGCAGACAGGGAGGCAGGCAGGGAGGCAGGCAGGCAGGCAGGGAGGCAGGGAGGTAGGGATGCAGTGAGGCTGGCAGGGAGACAGAGAGGCAGGGAAGCAGGGAGGCAGTGATGCAGGGAGGGAGGCAGACAGGGAGGTAGGCAGGGAGGCAGGGAGGGAGGCAGACAGGGAGGCAGGCAGAGAGGCAGGGAGACAGGGGGCAGGGAGGCATGGAGGCAGGGAGGCAGGGAGGGAAGCAGACAGGGAGGTAGGCAGGCAGACAGGGAGGCAGGCAGGCGGGGAGGCAGGGAGGCAGGGAGGCAGGGAGACAGGGAGACAGGGAGGCAGACAGGGAGGCAGGCAGGCGGGGAGGCAGGCAGGCAGGGAGGCAGGGAGACAGGGAGACAGGCAGGCAGACAGGCAGGCAGGCAGGCAGGCAGACAGGGAGGCAGAGAGGCAGGCAGGGAGGCAGGCAGGAAAGCAGGGAGGCAGGCAGGGAGGCAGAGAGGCAGGCAGGGAGGCAGGCAGGGAGGCAGAGAGGCAGGGAGGCAGGCAGTGAGGCAGGGAGGCAGACAGGGAGGCAGACAGGGAGGCAGGCAGGGAGGCAGGCAGGCAGGGAGGCAGGGAGGTAGGGATGCAGTGAGGCTGGCAGGGAGACAGAGAGGCAGGGAAGCAGGGAGGCAGTGAGGCAGGGAGGGAGGCAGGCAGGCAGGGAGGCAGAGAGGCAGAGAGGCAGAGAGGCAGACAGGGAGGCAGGGAGACAGGGAGGGAGACAGGGAGGGATGCAGGGAGACAGGCAGGGAGGCAGACAGACAGGCAGGCAGACATGTTTAACAACTTGTGGGAATCGGAAGATTTGGGACCCTAAATGTTGCATCATTCAATACAGCAAATGAATGGATGTGTCCCGAAAACCGGCAGCAAATTTGTAATCAGCAACGAAACTATGGGGAGCTGATTGTAGTATGCCGGACCCATCGAACGAACGGTGACAGCACCACCATGTGTCGACATGCGGAGAGGCAATCGATGATGACTTGATGGGCTGTGTAAGCAAGCGTGTGCCCCCGACCGTGCCCGTCGGGGGAGTGGGGGAGGCAACCACCTGCACAGCTGTTTGCCGAGAGGGCGAGAGCCCGCTTGCTCCTCGACCCCAACTTCTGGTTCATCGGGGTTTTTTTTATTCTCTCTCTTTCTTCCAACTCCACCGCCCCCAAGGCCGCTCCTGAGGAGATCGAGGCAAGACGTGACATAAGGCAAGCAGTACAGGCCGGCATAGCAGGACGGTAGGAACATGCTCCCTCCTCCTCCTGTTCCTCCTCCTGTTCCTGTTCCTGTTCCCCCTCCTCCTCCTCCTCCTCTTCCTGCTCCTCATTCTTCCCCTTAAATTCCTCCTTTCCTTCTACTCCTCCTCCACCGCCAGCTCCTCCTCCTCCTTCTCCTCCCCTCCTAACCTCCTCATGCTTCTCCTCCTCTTCCTCCTCCTTAAACTCCTCCTTTCCTTTTCTTCCTCCTTCACCTCCTCCTCCTCCACCTCCTCCTCTTCCTCCTTAAATTCCTCATTTCCTTCTCCTCCCCTCCTAACCTCCTCGTGCTTCTCCTCCTCATCCTGAGCCTCCTCTTCCTCCTCCTCCTTCACCCCTTCTTCTCCACCTTCACCGCTACCTCCTCCTACTCCCCACCACCTCACCCTCCTCCTGCTCTTCCCCCTCCTCCTTCTCCTCCTCCTCTTCCTCCTGCTCCTCCTGCTCCTCCTGCTCCTCCTGCTCCTCCTGCTCCTCCTGCTCCTCCTGCTCCTCTTGCTCCTCCTGCTCCTCCTCCTCCTCCTCCTGCTCCTCCTCCTCCACCGCTTGTCCCCCCGATCACAGCGCTACGACCCATGCCGTAAACGTTCATCATCCCGCAAGCTTTGGGGGAAAGTGCAAATTCGTGATTCGATGTTTCCATTCGCAGACATCACGCAGCCATTGCGGTTCTGCCCATCTACCAAACCTGGCACCATTCGCCACCCAGAACCCTGACCTCGATTTAGCGGTCGAAGGGAATCTTTTAAAAGATCATGGCCTGGTCATGAAAACACGACCAGGCCATAGTTATGGCCACACATAGTCGAAGCCGCTGTGTTCTGCACCTTTTTTGTTAAGCATTCGCAATGCAAATCAATGGCCTGTCAGGCTCCTTGGACCGTCTTTGCGCCGTCTAGTTTGATCGTGGGGGGTCGTTGGGCCGAGTGACGTTCCCTATTCGGTGCACGTGTAGCCCTTGTGTACAATGTCGTCAGCGCTTACCGTCTCAGTGTCACTCACTGACGCGAACTGTCACCATCTGTCACTATGATACATTGGTCATTTCGGCCACGATGACAGTCAGACTGTAACTCTATTATACTAATTGATTGTGGTTGCATTGTAATATTATTTTCTTGCCGTCACTGTAACCTTGATGCTTTGTCACTTCGTCAATTTTGTAGCTTCGTCAGTTTGTAGATTTGTCATTAATTTTTGTCAATTTGTCGTTAATTTTTGTCAATTTGTCATTAATTTTTGTCAATTTGTCATTAATTTTTGTCAATTTGTCATTAATTTTTGTCAATTTGTCATTAATTTTTGTCAATTTGTCATTAATTTTTGTCAATTTGTCATTAATTTTTGTCAATTTGTCATTAATTGTTGTCAATTATTTGTCATTTGTTAACTTTTTCAATTTTCACTTTTTCACATTTTCACTTTTTCACTTTTTCACTTTTTCACTTTTTCACTTTTTCACTTTTTCACTTTTTCACTTTTTCACTTTTTCACCTTTTCATTGTTTCACTTTACACTACATTGTATTACAATCACTGTCACTTTACGACTCTCCTTGTCACTGTTAGTCACTTTGCACTCACTGTAATTCTCACTCTCCCTCCCTCCCTTTTTTGCCTTCTTCTCTCTCCCCCCTTCCCCATCCCCGTCACCACCCCCCCCCCTCACCCATCCGCCTCCTTCGACTTGGACCCGCCCTGCAGAGCTCCGATACCGGGTCCGGGCAGTCTGCCCCACCTGCGCGCCTCGGACCAGATGGAGTACCTGAGGACGATGGACGAGTGCCTGGAGGACCGCAAGCAGTCGTCGGGCAGGCGCCACCAGCGGCCGCCCACCTGGAAGCAGCTCAGCACAGCCGCCGCCGACAACTTCCCCGCCGAGAGCGACGAGACCGAGATGGACCGGCTCATCTTCCGCGGGTTCGCCGTGCCCGACCGGTCGGCAGGCGGCGGCGGCGGGCCACCTGGGGCGGGGGCCAACAGTCGGCACAGCCACGGCCACGGCCACGGTAACCGCCACGGCCACGGCCACGGCGCGGGGCGGCCGCCCGAGCCGGCCTCGGAGATGGAGACGCGCGTCAACATGGTGTCCGGTCCGTCGGTGAGGGACGGGGCCAGGTACCGGGCCGACGCCCCGCCCGGCGACCCGCTGGGCGTGGAGGCCGGGCTGACCTTCGACGCTCACCGCGACAGCTTCGCCTCGGCCGCCTACGAGACGGACGACCTCCTGTCCTTCATGTCGGACGAGCTGGCCCAGAGCCACCTCGGGAGGGCGTGCCTGGCCTCGCCCGAGACGGACGAGGGCACCGTCAGCCAGGGCCAGTCCTCCTCCTCCTCCAACTCCTCCCCCAACTCTTCCGACGTGGACGACTGCCTGCCGCCTGAGGGCGCCTCGCTGTCCAGAAGACCCTCGCTACCGTCGTACGAGTCGGCCATGTTCTACCCGCCCATAGTGGCTGACCAAACCCCGGAGAAACTAGCCAGAGCCACCCGCAAGTCCAATGATTACTCATGACCGGGGTTGCGGTCAAGGCGATCAAACGAAAGAAACCAAGATGTAGAATAGCAAGTGCGGAAGAACGAATGGAACATCTTTAAGTGAATAGAGAATCCCCCCTCCATATTTTATGTTGACGGTTCGGTGTGGCTAGCTTATCTACCGCCCTCTGTCGATAGGTTTTGTCAAGTCAAGTGACATCGCGGATCTCCGCGCGAACATTAATCTGTTTCTTGCGTTAATTGTATCCAGAGGCGCTTATGTAAAAGAGAATTACTTATGTATTCATGTGCTCACGGTGGAACATCGGTACGTCGAGCGTTGTCCCGTGAGCACTGTTTGCCATGGCAGACTATCAACAGCATGATGTTTGAGGGCGCTGTTTGATCAGCAAAGGGCAGTTGCCTAAACAAATATGTCAATGAAAGGAAATGGCGGCATGCTGGAAGTGCGCCTATTGTCTTGCTTGACCACAGGAGCTGATGCGTGAGCACCCCCTGGTCGATGCGTGCTGGCACTCGTTGCCCGCCCGACTTCGAGAACGGTTTGAGTAGACGCTGCCCAGTAGAATCCATGCGGTAGCGGGAGGGGCTCAGGATCCTGAACAAATCACAGAGGCTGGTTTTCGCTGGTTCACGGCCGGTGAAAAAAAAAAAAAACCCACAGAATGCTAGAATGCCCGACGTAGAGAAGGCCATTGTTGGCTCCCGTTAAAAAGAAAAAAAACCCGAACGTGCTACGTAAACCTTTCCCCCGTCCACCCATGCAGTGACTCCGAATTGGAGGCGCGGGTGTTAAGAGCCGCGAATTCGCGGGGACTCTCCTGTATGGAGACGGCCACCGGCCAACACGCCGTCCGGACGGGGGAAACGCGCGGCAGTGTCACCACCGACCGTCTGCCGTGGGACCCACCACCGTCAATGGACGGCCGGGCACGACCTGACGGACAGTCTCACTGCTGAAACCAAGCACTCCCATGGACGTTCCCTAATAACGAAGTAGCCGTTAGAAGTCACGTACGTGGTGCGTGAGGTGTCAAACGTGGAGCCTCCCCTCAGCCACATTCTGATTTTGTTTCTTCCTTTCACATTTTACCCCCGAATAAATATTGTTGATACTCTTCCCCCCAACCAAAAAAAAATATAAAAACAAATAGAAGAATCATTATCGGTCGGCTGCGGAGCGGGCGACTTCAAGCTTGCCTCCAACCACTGGCCACTACAAGCTTGGTTACGATCTTGAGCAGAGTTGACAATTATAATGTCGATTGTTATAGAAAAGTAAAACAATCTAAGATCCGGTACCCTGGCTGTGCAGCGGCTTCGGGCGGGAGGAGGGGTTTCTCCGCTTTCCCAAAACGTGTGTTCTAGAAGGAAATCATCTCTTCTTTCTTTCTTTCTTTTTCATTTGTTTTTCTTCAAAATACGACAGGGACGAAGTAGGGCTGTTCTGTGCGTGTGTTCGGGTTTTTGTTTTCCTGGGGGGGGGGCAATGGCTGGGGCGAAAACGCACTCTGATCTGTCGGGTCTCGCGCTCGTCCAGCGATCAAAACGGTGGCGTATATACAGCTGCAGAAGGTGACCAACATAGCGCCCATGCAGTCGAAACGAGTCATCCTGTAGTCCACCCTATATTTTGATGGTATACTATAGAGTCGGGTGTTAGTAATGAGTGGTGTGTGTGTGTGTGGTGGTTTGGTTTTTCTTTCTTTTGTTCTCGGTGGCTACGGTGTATCCCAAACCGCTCTCTCTCTCTCTCTATCTCTCTCGGGTGTCTTTCGTGCGTGTCTTAGACATATTTACTCGTCTCTTTACATGGGATGCAATGCAAACAATGTGAGAGCAAACGGTATTATCTCGTGTGATTCCAACCTTCCACTGTTCATTTTCAGAATTACAAAAAAAAAAGTATTCGCTTGTTTTTGGAATTCGTGGATTTTCGACTTGATTAATAAACCACCCAAAAAAAGAAAAGAAAAAAAAAAGGAAACTTCCTCTCGATTTCGAACACTTGGAAAGAAGTGTGCTGCTGTTGTTCTTGCTGGTCTGAGTGTCCTTGCTGTTGCTGTTGGTGCTGTGGTTGCTGTTGTTGTTGTTGCTGTGGATGTTGACGTTGTTGACAGCGTTGCGGTTGTAGGAGGCCTTGTTGTTGATGTTGTTGACAACAGGACAACAAAGACGAGATCAAAATGTCACACTTTTGATTTTGCACTCTGAATTAATTTTATACTCTACTCACTCTGGCGGCACATTTCCCATAACACTCCTCATGTAACACACTAACCCATAGACTCCACACAATTCTTAACAATAAATCTTAATTTTAACTTTCCAAAGTACAGGGATTTCTACTCTGCCTTTGAGAAAGGTCCTGCTAGGATCTAAACGTCAGGCCCACTAATTTTTCGGATTTCTACTACGATGAACTACTACTACTTTGTGCTAATTGACTTTTCCAGCCGTATAACCGCTCCGTTAAGCCCCGCCCACTTTGTCAACGGCCGGCACGTGATGCCAACACGTGACCCACCGGTCGCTAAGGGGCCACTCCTTCGTGCTGGCGATTGGTCCACGATAGAGCGGGACGCGCGCTGTGATTGGTCAGAACCCTGAGTGGGCGGGGTCAAGCGGATCGGAGGCCATATGTTGCGTCCATATAATTATTGGTGAGTGAAAACAAGACAGCGTGACGTGAACCAAACCTAAAGACTGTGAATAAACAAACAACAACAATGACTTGGCAATATGGTAAAGACAGAATTAATCACCTCAAGCATCAACAGAATGTCATTTTTTTTTTCAAAACAGAACAATAACAAAATGCAGGGAACGTGTTCATTGGACACATCCCAGATATATCTAATCGTACCGCCAACCAAAAATTATATTAGAACTAGTAGAGATATATTGACACTTCGTAGTTTAGTCTTTAAAATTGGAGACCTCCTGGCGTCGAATGGCTCCCAAATTGGCCCCTTTTCCTCTTCAAAGTTCTATGTTTAAAAATGGCAGAAAGGAAGACGAGAGCGGGTCTAACACTCTCGGTTCTCTACCGGATACAGCCGACGTTCCACGGGGCGCGCTACGGTGCGAGGACGTAGTCATTCAGGCCTCGCCCGTCTCGACCGGGTACCAGTGGTAAGGGCTCGTCTCGATGACTTCGATCGAGTACCTGCGATGCTATAGCTGCGTGTGGCGATGTATAGTTGCTGGTGCCGGTGCTAAAGTGGAGTGATACGTGGCAGCTCGTGTACATGTGATTGGACCCATTCAACCGACTCCCGGCCTCGGTGAGTTGAGAAGATGGGAATCTTTCTGTCTTTTTTTTTTAATTGTTTCTTCTAGAATCGCCCATGATGTGCGGGTAGGCGTCGGGTTCGTCTTAAGCATGATAGGAATTCGGAATTGTAACTGGAAGGGAAATTGAAAAAAAAAAAACGGTTTTCGTGGAGCATCTGGAGGGAAGAATTGCATTTAGGCAAGCGTGGCTACTGGGCTACACAGACCGGACAGTCTGACATCTGAACTTTACAAGAGTGCGATACCCGCAGCTTCGGGTCGGTCTAGACGCAGCCGCAGTTGCGGACGACCAGCGGCACCAGCCTGTGTTTGACGTTGTTCTCGTCGTCGTGGAACATGATGTTGACGAGGCCGATGTCGTCGGGCACGCAGCAGAACTCCAGCGTGTCCGGCGTGGCCACGTTGCTGGACTCGTGCACGGCTATCATCTCGGAGTACTCGTGCAGGAAGTTGCGCGACGCCATGCCGCACGTGCCGCTGCAGTAGTTGGCGTCGATAGAGGTCGGGCTGACGATCCACGAGTTCCAGCCGATGTCGGCGAAGTGCACCTCGAAGGTGCGCATGCAGCAGGAGGACTGGCCGGCACTGCACAGGCCCACGCTGCGCCGGGGCCGGCCGCGTGCCGTCCGGTCCTCCCGCACGCTCAGCAGGAGCATGGGTCGCCGGTTGGGCGTCGCCGCCGTCGCCGCCGTCGCCGGTTCCTCCTCCCCGCCGCCCGGCCGCCGCCAGCTCCGGGCCCCGGTCAGGTTGCCGCCGCCCTTGGTGCCGATCTCCAGGTAGTGGCGGCGCCGGTTCCACTTGAGCCTGGCCACGGGGATCTCCAGCTCCACCCAGCCCTCGCGCGAGTGCAGCTTCTCCTCGGCGAGGACGTGCCGGTTGCCGCCGTAGTGGTGCGCCGGCCGGCTGGCGTAGATGGAGGCGCCGGCCGGAGCGCTGGACACGTACACCCAGAGGTAGCTGGCGGTGACCGGCGACTGGACCACCTGCTCGGAGAAGGTGAAGGCGAAGCAGGATTCGCGAGGCACGCTCGGTCCGCAGTCGGCCCTCTCTGTTATCGAGGAGATGGAAGGAAGACGAGAAAAGGGAAAGAGGGGGGATCAGTTAGATTCAGTTCAGTATCAGCATCAGTTTATTTTCCCAGTTATCCTAAAACAAGTAATACATGATGAGGCGATCGATGAGCTAATCGATAAACAAATAACTGGATCAATCAGTTCAATCACTCCGATTAGATCGAATTCTGTCTAATTTGGGCCGACAGTCGGATTTGTTCGAATCCGGGTCGCGCCGGGTCGGATCAGGGTCAGATCCGATTGGCACGGATCACGTCGGACCGGGTCGCATCAGGACGGACCGGGTCGGATCGGAGTCAGGTCCGGGTTGTGACGGATCAGGTCGGATCGGGCCGGATCACGTCGGACCGGGTCGCATCAGGGACTGATTGGGTCGGATCGGATCGGATCGGATCGGATGAGGCCGGAATCAGGACTCGAAATCTACAGTTTCTAACACAACTGACGCCTCTAACTTACACGAACAATCACAAGAAATTGAACGATCGCGAACGATCACGAACGGTCACGAAAAGACTGGCTGAACTTCGACCGGTCACTTTTAGTTCTGCCGGAAATTTAGCGGAACCTTTTGATACGAAATGAAGGCTTAGGCTCGGGTTTGGGCAATTTTTTGGCCCACAGTTTTCGGGGGTGAATACCCAGTGCCGAGCAGGGCAACATACCCAAAGCGCAGCAATTAAGTACAGCGATGTATCCCCAACCGGGAGACGGGGACGAATTCGATTCGTAAACAAAGGACCTCCGCGTGCTATGAACGTTTACGAAATGAAGGCTTAGGCTCGCGCTTGGGCTTCGGTCACATTATTTTTCTCGTATCAGTTATAAAGTCACGTGTATCTAGAAACCAGCGTTTGGTCCCAGATTCACGGTGAATACTCTGTACTTTCACAAACCTTCACATTTGGCAACACACCACATCCTGAATTGTCAGGCTTGGTCATCGGACGGACACGAAGCCTGAGCCCGAGCCTGATCCGTGGATTCGTAAAGGACCTATAATGCTACTTCAGTGACGGGCTACGGGCGCCCTCACTGGACGGTTGGGGGTCAGGCGCAGGGCGCGCGCGCATGCACGAATCTCAGTAAGTGGTGCGCAGGCGAGGGCGTGTTCTCGGGGAGACTCTGCTCAACCTGTTTCGGTGACGGCATGACGTCAGGAAGACCCGGAAGCCCCCTGATATCGGTGAGTCATCAGAGCAGCCCTGAGCTGTTCGCTAATCCTAATCTTGACGACGTTACTAACTCTATCACCAAACTCTGCAGTATAGCACGCGCGGACGTGGCGCACATGCAGTGCAGCGGTGCGCAATATAATGCCGTCGGAGGGAGAAGTGCGCCATTTGCAAAGTGCCCAATTTCCGGACATTCCAAATGTTTACAATATCACTATAACTCATCGGGAAGCTAGTAAAAGCGTCAGACTTTCTGTGGATTTGTAGCGCAAGGGAAGCTGCCGTTTTCGAGAAAAGTTGTAATGGATTCAATTGTGCCCTTATTACAAATACCGCCCTCTACCTCTGAAAAAAAAAGTAATTTGGAGCCGAAACTAGCCGCGCAGTGCTGGCGTGTTATTCGATGTATATGCAGGGCTAGACAGAAAGAATAAAAGCGATTCGTCCACTTCGCAAATGGTGCACTCCGTATTCACTGCCACCCCGTATTTGCTGCGCGTTCGACGTTCAATGTAATAAACACGTGCTTTATCCATTACCAGAACTGATACAAGGCGACCCGTAAAATCGATTATGGCGATGGTCGCTGGCCTGGGGACAGGGGTCCCGTGTCGTACGTAGGGGAGCGGTGAACTGCGCAGGTGCGTGCCGTTTGTCCGCCGCCCACCAGGGCGATACACAGACCGTTCACGAAGTAGAGGCTTAGGCTCGGGCTTAGGCTTCGGTCATACCTTACTCATTATAAATATCACAGGCATCTAAAAACAAGCGTTTGGCCCCACATTCCTGATGAATACTCTGTACTACCTATGAAGCCAACAAAAAAAAAACCTTCCAATTCGGAAACAAACCCTAACCTGTCAGGTTTTGTCAGACGGAGACGAAGCCTGAGCCCGAGCCTAAGCCTTCATTTCGTAAACGGCCACGGAGCCGCTTGGCCGTCTATTACACTTCCGCGGGTATTCTCGGACGTCATGAGATCAAGGTTGTCGTCACGGGAACGGGCTGAAAACCAAGCCCTCAGATTTGAGTCGTCGGGGGGGGGGGTGGTCGGGAATCCCCCCCCCTCCCCGAGCTCCCTGCAATTTGTTTTCAGCAGGCACTGTATGTAAAGGGCAAAGCACTGAGCACTCCGTGTTTATTACGTCGGATCGGGCAGACCTTCATTGAATTAAAGTGATATACAAACAATGTTGCAAACTGCTTACTGACTGAAAATTTACCAAAATGCAATTGAACTGAATTGCGTTCTCATCGACGCAAACATCACGTTACATCTATGAAGCCTTCAGATTGCGTTTTGATTCCCTCCCTCCCCACCCCCTCTTTTCTGGTTAGCAGTGTCCATTGCAGGCTCTGAAAAGATGGTGACACCATGCAGTACTTCTCTTTCAAGAAGGAGTGTGGCACTGAAAAGAGCCGGTAGCTCCATGTAACACTTCTCTTTCAAGAAGGAGTGTGGCACTGAAAAGAGCCACACTCCTTCTTGAAAGAGAAGTGCTACCTGGTGTCACCGCAAATCTTCCACTTAGATAGATATTACTTGCAGGCCCATGCTTTGCGGTTCAATGGACCGGCATTGAAAGCACAATTAACCACACATGGTTTTTCCTGTGGGAGGATAAGGGCCATGCACCGGGACGGATCCACAGCGGGGGTTTTGTGGTGTCCTGTGGTATGTGAGCCTACACCCCTGTGGGCACTGTGGTAAATTGCGGTGTACAGTGTGTGTCCTGTGCTGTGAGGTGCAAAGCGTTAGGGTTTTAAGCGAATCGAATATCTGGACCCGAGGATCGCACGGCAGCCTCCCGGGATATTTACAGGCACTCACCCTCCTCGGCAAAG
>OX465113.1:13588547-13592543 GCA_949987565.1 Luidia sarsii
GCCTCCCTGCCTCCCTCCCCCTGCCTCCTTCCCTACCTCCCTTCCTCCCTGCCTCCCTGCCTCCCTGCCTCCCTGCCTCCCTGCCTCCCTGCCTCCCTGCCTCCCTGCCTCCCTGCCTCCCTGCCTCCCTGCCTCCCTGCCTCCCTGCCTCCCTGCATGCCATACGGAACAGCCATTCTCTGGCACGTGCCTGCCCTAAATCGTAACGAAAAGTATTAGTTTTGCGGTTTTGTAGGCGGCTTTGCGATTGTCGTGCTCTATTTCTGAGACACTCCCCTGAGGAGGTTGGGGAGAGAGGTTAGCAACTGAAGAGGTCTGCAGAAGCTTGATCGATTGCCATGTATGGCAGGCATTTTGCCGTTGTATGCTTATGAGGCTAAGCCCCCTCACCCCTACGGGCATTGACCCGTGGCCCCTCCCCCTTCTCCCTGCTCGCTGACAAATGCCTCACTTAGACACGTGGGTCACTCGGTGATTGCATCAGTAGTATAGCATTGCATCAGTAGAGTTACAACATGTACCTGTAGTCCCTTGCACTGGTGCTATAATATACCTGCAGTCCCTTGCACTGGTGCTACTTATATATATATATATATACCTGCAGTCTCTTACTACTTGTGCTACAACCCGCAGTCCCTTGTACTGTTGCTACAATATACCCGGAGTCACTTGTACTGGTGCTACAATATACCTGCAGTCACTTGTACTGGTGCTACAATATACCTGAAGTCCCTTGCACTGGTGCTACAATATACCCGCAGTCCCTTGCACTGGTGCTACAATATACCTGCAGTCCATTGCACTGGTGCTACAATATACCTGCAGTCCATTGCACTGGTGCTACAATATACCTGCAGTCCATTGTACTGGTGCTACAATATACCTGTAGTCACTTGTACTGGTGCTACTTATATATATACCTGCAGTCTCTTACTACTTGTGCTACAACCCGCAGTCCCTTGTACTGTTGCTACAATATACCCGCAGTCCCTTGCACTGGTGCTACAATATACCTGCAGTCACTTGTACTGGTGCTACAATATACCTGCAGTCCCTTAAGTTATGCTGGTGCTACAGTCCATTACACTGGTGCTACAATATTCTCGCAGTCCTTTTATACACTGGGACTTCAAGCCTCCTTGTACGGAGTGATGAACGACCATTTTGACCCCATTTGCAGGATCCATCATCCCACCCACCCATCCACCCACCCATCCACCCACCTGTACCTCTAGCCTCCCCTGAGGCTGTCTCCGAACTAGATCAAGGGCGCCACCATGGTCAAACCACAACCAACCAACCCTCCCTTACTCCCATATTCGACTGACAGCAACAGTAGGGGGGGCGTTAAAAAATAGCCCACGCCTAATCCCCTCCTTCTGGGTCAGTATACAGACGACATCGTTCGCCCTTGGCGATTCTATCGTGCCCTAATTCCCTGCCTGGATACTGCACAGAGATCGATGACTGTAAAGGGTTTAGAGGCCACGGTGTGTCTGTGTTTTCCTGCACACTATTTCCATGAGACCCATATATAGAGACCCATACAACAGCAAATTGCATTCCTCTGTGGGGTGCAAAACACCCCCTTCCAAATTAAGCCTTTTTTCATGGTTCACTGACAGATGCTGACAGGTTTCTTGGCCTGCACCAAACATTAACGCCCTTTCCTATCGTGTCTTTTCCTATCGTGTCCTTTCCTATCGAGTGCTTTCCTATCGTGTCCTTTCCTATCGTGTCTTTTCCTATCGTGTACTTTCCTATCGAGTGCTTTCATATCGTGTCTTTTCCTATCGTGTCCTTTCCTATCGTGCCCTTTCCTATCGTGTCCTTTCCTATCGTGTACTTTCCTGTCGTGTACTTTCCTATCGTGTACTTTCCTATCGTGTACTTTCATATCGTGTACTTTCATACCGTGTCTGATTTTCTGTATAATTGTTAACTTTGTCTGCGTAACCCATCCGCCTGCCTGCCTGCCTGCCTGCCTGTCTGCCTGCCTGCCCTGCCTGCCCTGCCCTGCCTGCCTGCCTGCCCTGCCTGCCCTGCCTGCCTGCCTGCCCTGCCTGCCCTGCCTGCCCTGCCTGCCCCGCCTGCCCTACCTGCCCTGCCTGCCTGTCTGCCTGCCTGCCTGCCTGCCTGCCTGCCTGCCTGCCCTGCCTGCCCTACCTGCCCTGCCTGCCTGCCTGCCTGCCCTGCCTGCCTGCCCTGCCTGCCTGCCTGCCTGCCTGCCTGCCTGCCCTGCCTGCCCTGCCTGCCCTGCCTTCCCTGCCTTCCCTGCCTGCCCTGCCTCCCCTGCCTGCCTGTCTGCCCTGCCTGCCTGCCCTGCCTGCCCTGCCTGCCCTGCCTGCCTGCCTGCCCTGCCTGCCCTGTCTGCCCTGCCTGCCCTGCCTGCCCTGCCTGCCCTGCCTGCCCTGCCTGCCCTGCCTGCCCTGCCTGCCCTGCCTGCCTGCCTGCCCTGCCTGCCCTGCCTGCCTGCCTGCCTGCCCTGCCTGCCCTGCCTGCCTGCCCTGCCTGCCCTGCCTGCCTGCCTGCCCTGCCTGCCCTGCCTGCCTGCCCTGCCTGCCCTGCCTGCCTGCCTGCCTGCCTGCCTGCCCTGCCTGCCTGCCCTGCCTGCCCTGCCTGCCCTGCCTGCCCTGCCTGCCCTGCCTGCCCTGCCTGCCCTGCCTGCCCTGCCTGCCCTGCCTGCCCTGCCTGCCCTGCCTGCCCTGCCTGCCCTGCCTGCCCTGCCTGCCCTGCCTGCCCTGCCTGCCCTGCCTGCCCTGCCTGCCCTGCCTGCCCTGCCTGCCCTGCCTGCCCTGCCTGCCCTGCCTGCCCTGCCTGCCCTGCCTGCCCTGCCTGCCCTGCCTGCCCTGCCTGCCCTGCCTGCCCTGCCTGCCCTGCCTGCCCTGCCTGCCCTGCCTGCCCTGCCTGCCCTGCCTGCCCTGCCTGCCCTGCCTGCCCTGCCTGCCCTGCCTGCCCTGCCTGCCCTGCCTGCCCTGCCTGCCCTGCCTGCCCTGCCTGCCCTGCCTGCCCTGCCTGCCCTGCCTGCCCTGCCTGCCCTGCCTGCCCTGCCTGCCCTGCCTGCCCTGCCTGCCCTGCCTGTCCTGCCTGCCCTGCCTGCCTGCCTGCCCTGCCTGCCTGGACCATCAGCCGCCAAAGAGTGGACAAGTGTCTCTCCCGCTGGAGGAGACTTTCCCAACAAATGTCTCTCAAAGGCCGGGTTTTGATCGCTAATCAACTTGCCGCCTCCAAACTTTTCCATTTATTGGCAACTATTTCTCCTCCCCAGCAGGTCCTTGGTGAACTCCAAGAAAAACTAGTTAAGTTTATTTGGAACGATGGTAGGCACTGGCTTAATAGACAAACTGTTTATCAAAGTCCGATCAGAGGGGGTCTGGGACTAACGTGTCTCCGGGCCCGCATGCTAACTTTTCGTTACAATTTACTTGTTTCCTTTATCTCCAAACCACACCACCACCCAAGTTATGATTTTTTACGGCACTTTCTCCGGAAATACCGCAAACTCGGCGTTGACCGTGAACTGTTTGCCACAAAATTGAAACCCGTCTTTTGCTGCCACCTCCCTACTTTTCAAAGTGAACTCTTGCATGCCTGGGACACAATCGGAGCTCGCTTTGCAACACTGCCTACTGATTATGTTTTTTTGTACTAAATTACCGATTATTAGTTATTTATTTCCACGAGTCGACAGAGACGAAAGTAGCCTTGGCGGGCGACTTGCGGCGTGTGGGATCCGACTCGTCGGGGATCTGCTGGACGACAATGGAACTTGGCTCCCTGCCGAACATTTCCAGACAGCGACCGCTGTCCGACTGTCTGCCAGGTGTCTCTCCAGGGACGTGGAGGACATCCAAGCCATCATCTCTCCGGTGCTTACCACCAGGCACCGTAAGAAGCCAACAACAACAACAACAACAACAACAACGCAGCAGTCAGCCGACGACGCTCATTGCCCCTTGTCCCTTGATATCAAGATCTTGGTTGACACGGACGGGC